>CM023456.1:105983057-106091451 GCA_013339765.2 Haemaphysalis longicornis
AAGGATTGGGGGATAGCGCAGGGTTTCTCTGTCATGCCTACACCATGTGGAAGCTGTCGAACACCTCCTCACAGTGTAGACACCACCCATATGTTTCGGGTTGAAATGCTTTGCTACTGCTGGGCACGTAAATGTGTTTGTCCGCAGGCACCGAAGTGTTCGCTCATCGACCTTGCTCAGACCCTTTGACGGGCTGCGTAAAGCCGGCGGTTATCGCAGTAACGTTTAAATATTTCTCTAAACCGCAGAAGTGGTTTGCTAATCTCCGAGCCGGGAGAGCATGGGTGAGGCGACCGGTGGGTAAGCGCTCGGGCAGCCGCGTGCGCGGCCTCGTTACCTCTCAGACCCTGATGCCCCGGAGACCACACATTTTCTTTAGCTGCGGGGTCTAGGAACCGCACCAATCGTTTTAAAATACTGTCGGCCAAGAGTAGTACTTTGCCCGCTTAGTAGCTTTCTCAGGCTCGGTGAGAGTCCATGATTATAGTCCTTGACTTCGGGTCCTTGGCGGCAAGCGCTATGGCAATCGCCTCGGCTTGCGTGGAGTTAGGAGCCCTGTAGGAGAGCCCATCGACTTGCTGGTCCCTGTGAATTACAGCGGCAGGAGCGGTAAAGTGTTTGGGCTGGTCACATACGTACTCAAGGTTATTGGCCAATGAAGATGACAGCTGCTATGAGAATGTCATGGCTTATCCACCAATTTCCATTCGGCTGCGGCTTCCCATTGCACACACATAATTCCCGCTTAGCAACGCAGGGTTTTCGTTATAATATTGCCTTAACATATAAACAAATTATGTTAATACCCTGACGACGAAGCAGGGTTCATAAAATGTGGAGCAAAAGAAAATAACAAATGTAATGCTTGCCGTCTTCAACAGGATTCTGAATGTTTGTGGATTACGAGTTCGTAAATGTTACTCGCCAGATTTTTTTCGGCTATTCGATCTTGAGTGGCTGGCGCCTTAACAAAAATTTGTGGGCAAACCTGGTTGTAGTAGATTTATGCAAAAACAAAGTGCAGTGAAACGGATAGTATGTTGCAGCCGTAAATATTAAAATGAAGCTTTGTTGATTCTAGGTAGAAGTCGAAAAGAAAAAAAATTATTATAGTGTCCGTTACATCCGTATATCCATTGTGTCCGAATGGGGTCTAACAAAAGCCAACTGTGTAAGCACAAATTTGAATGTAAAAAAAACTAGGATATGGTCCCTCAATCATCTAGAACGTCAGGGTAGCGTCAACTACAGTACTTCAACTTCAAATAGCCGATTATAGAATATAAGCGCTCGCTCACTCATTTGTGAACTTTGGCAGATTAGCTATCTGTGTCCATAGTGGCTTCAACGCGGATTATTGGTACACACAGGTACGTCTACTGTAAACTGCACAAACAGAAAGTGCACAAAAAGATGCAATGCCTAAAATATAAGTTAGCATGCTAGGTCACTTTATCACGAAAATGAGGCTTAAGAAAAGAATTGCCTAGAGTTAGCATTACTCCCTTAGCAACTGCATTACTTGAAGATAATTAGAGCTGCAAAAGAAATAGCACTAAGCAAAATGTTCGCTGTTAATCGGTGTCATCCTGTTCCTAAAGCCGGAGCAACGAAGTTGTTACCAGCACAAAGTCTGCTTTGTCTAGCATGCTTAAAAGCAAAGGCGAGCTAAGCTCAGTTGAATATTCCTGGGCAGTAAACATCAATGGCGGACACTCTGAACTCAAACAGCCGCCAGAAACATAGTTAAAATAAACAAATAATAACGGCATAAAAACATTATTGGCTGCGCCTAGATCCCAGGAAAACATAACTATACCTATGGTAATTTATTCGTGCCATCTAATCCAAACTTTCGGCAATTTCGCCGGCCCTTATGAGCCCGCTTTGTGCGCTAAAACTTTGAAAGAAAAATCATTTACACCGCCCTTGGTCCACCACTACAGGCCGATGTCATTACTCAACTTAAATTTTGCGATGTTCTTTCAATAAAAACATACAAGTATGAGGCTGCCTTTATCTCATTAACACGGGCACCCTATTGCTCGGTGCATTTACATAACTACACCAGTAGTGAGGGTAAAAACGTTATGCGCATAGTTACGTTGGAAGAAAGTAGGATGTTTGTAAAGCGCTAGCTTCCAATTATTAGCATCGAAAAATGTTATTTTGTCGAACTACTTTAAATGAATTTGTAATCTTACATCCCGTTTCATTAACGTTCCCTGCCTTTGTGCATAAACTTCATCGCATGCTTCGTTTTCGCAGCCCAGCGCACCGCAACTAATTTTGAATAACCGGTATGACGGTGCCGTATTTTCGACAGCTGACCCGGTGAAATGAGATTCGGTATAAGAGCAAAATGAACAGCTTTTAATGGAACGAGCTATATGTAAGAATTTGAAAAGTTTGTTGGGTGTTGTCGGGTGTTGGTTCGCACGCATCCTTGGCCAATCTTTCACAGTGGTTCCGGCTGGTTTGCATGAAGCTAAAATGCCTAAAATTGGGCACTGAGGTCGATGATTCTGAAAGTTAGTTGATTTTGATGTCACAACCAGAGCGCGATGAGCCCCCTGAAGTAAGCCTGGGTGCTGTGTTTGCTGTTACAAGGCCCGCCTTTTCCGTACGTATTTGCATGTACGCGGCTAAAATTGTTCACTCCCTGAAAACTGCGATCCCTTGAAACTGAGAGGAACTGCTGGCTTTAAGGACGCTATCTATACTTCACCGTGAAACTGTCGGTTTCTTCCGGTGTTGAATGAGTTCGTCCTTCTCTTGGATGGCTTCGCCATCAAACGGTAGTGGTTTCCTGCACGGTCGTGTTTTTCGTCTGCTCGAGTCGTAGGAAAGAAAAAAAAATGGCGACCTTTACCGAATGCAACGAATGTGCAGCATGTATTTGCGAATTAACGTAGGTCAATTAACCTAGGACAATTGCACCAACCTTTTTTTTGTTCCTGGACGGTCGTGTTTTTCGTCTGCTCGAGACGTAGGAAAGAAAAAAATGGCGACGTTTACCGAATGCAACGAATGTTCGCACATATTTGCGAATTAACGTAGGACTTCAAAATGCAGTGTTACCTTAAGTACCTTTTCACAACGTTTTAAACACCACAACAGCAGGACATTGCACATTTTGTAGCCTTTCGAAAAATAGCCCTTAGTTTCAAAATTGTGCCTACGGTTTGAAGTTGAATACCGAACCCCGCCAAAAACACAGGGCACTTGAGCCAGCACTTTTGAAACTGTCAAATAAGATAAGCAGGCTGTATTATTACCCTTCTTAGTGTGATGCAATCTTTTAAGAAATAGTTTACGGACAATTGCAGCCGACGTTTTTTTGTTGGTTTTCCTATTTACCACTTAGTGATTTTCGTTCTTTTTGCCAACTATGCTGAACCGGAAGTTGACACATGTTAGCCTCCATAACGCAGCATTATTCACGACTCTTAGCACTCTGAATTTCCTATTGAGTGAAATACGATTCCTGGACACTTATTCAGAGAGAATACAAGTTCCTAGATACTCTAGGTGTTTATTATTTATTCTGCTTCCTCGGCGAGCGTGGAAAATCAGATTGCAACTGGACAGGAGCAAAGAGAAGAACATGGGCAGAGGGGAAAAACGATGGTGGAACGGTTAAGCTGCTTATCTTTTTCGAATTCCACATTAGCAACGCGCAGGCATAGGTACTAAGGTTTAGCGCCTAAGACAGCATGGTTCCTAAGGTGGTGTTTCTACGTGCCGTGATTACAAACCGCATGAACATCTCCTTAAAAACCGTCTCTGTATTCATTTGACGGCGTAGCATAAGAACTGTCATTACTAAAAGCCCGGCGGGGTTGGTGTTGCTTTTTGTGTAACGCCTCAATAAAATTAGAGGAAGGTAAGGGTACAAGAAACCAAGGAACGGAGAACGAACGAACGGACGGAATGAACGAAGGGGGAGGGAGGAAGAAAAACTAAAGTACGTAATTATGTATGTGTGCAAGTGAGTGAGTGAGTGGAGGGAGGGAGGAGGGAGGGAGGGAAGGAGAGGGAGGGAGAGGGAGGGAGGGGAGGCAGTGGGGTGGAACCAACTGCATTGCTTTGGATGGTCGCCTGTAATGATGTTTGTTTTCTGGCGCAAGGGCAACGAAGGCCAAAGAGCGCCAACACAATGGTTGTGTCGTTTCTGGTATAAAATATTAAGTAAACTAGAAATGTGATAGGTTACTTCGGGGTGTATCGAGCCCCTTATTTAAAAACAAACTCTGGAGTGAGCGAGATGATTATGACGTTAGTGTAAAGAGTGAATGTTCAATCAAAGCTAACCCCACACTGAGGGGCTTTGATTATCATATGTGGTATGAGATGCCTTTTAAAAACCCATGTCTCCAAGGTAAGCAAAGAGACGTTCACTATGAACGAAGGTTTAATCGCATTAAAAACAATGATGGATGAAGTGGAATCATTTGAGTGTACAGGTCCAGGAAATGATTCTTTCTCGCACTGTGAAAGTGCGGACATTCAACGAGAGCATGCATTACTGACAGACGATGTCCACAACTGTTGCATCGTGGCGGTGGGGCTCCATTTAAAAGATGGGAATGAGTGGCATATGTATGACCTATACGTAGTCTGCACATGTACACTTCTGTTTTTCTGTGATGTTTTTCTGTGTAGTAGCTGCCAATTTGGGGTTTTATAGTGTGGAGTTTGTTTTCTGTCTGTGTGTCCCAGTGTTGCTGCCAGCGTTTTCTTAGTGCCTTACGAATGAGCAGTTTTATGTCAAGATAGGACAGCTGAGGGACATCGATTTCACAGCGGAGTGCTGCTGCGGCGGCGCTCTGGTCAGCGAGCTCATTGCCAGGAACTCCGCAGTGTCCAGGCACCCAGCACACTATTATGGTCTGTTTTAAAGCATACGCTGACATTATTTCTTTAATGACCTTGTTCAATATCGCATTTCTACTTTTTTTGCCTGAGCGTAACGCTGTTACAACACTTAAGGAGTCTGTGAATATAATGGATTGTTGTGTTTTCGTTTGTGTTATGTGTTCCAGAGTTATTAAAATAGCATGTGCCTCTGCCGTAAATATACTTGTGTTCCTGTTTAGCGTTCTTGTGCTGGAAAAGTGAGGACCATGTGCCGCACATGCCACTGCAGTGGAAGATTTTGAGGCATCCGTATAAAAAGCAGTATATGGGTACTTGTATTGTAAGTGTAGAAAGTGTTGCAAAATGAGTTCCTCGGGTGCGTGTCTTTTGTCAATTTCCTTGAAAGACACGTCACAGATGACAGGGAGCAGATTCCAAGCTGCAATAAACTCGGTGATGTTTGTTTTGTAGGTGTCGGTCAGGGTCACACCAAGGTCCTCTGCCTCTGCTCTCACTCGGAGAGAAAAAGGCAGAGGGAGTGACGGACGGCTCAAGAACAACCTTTCAGATGATGTGTTTTGAATAATAGCATTGAACGGATGATTCCTCATCGACGTCGCTCTCACGCAGTACAAAAGCGCCATGTATGCGCGTTGGTGCTCTAAGCACCAGTGGTTAGTTTCAACATATAGGCTTTCTATAGGGCTTGTCCGGAAAGCCCCGGACGCAAGGCGGAGCCCTAAATGCAACACTGGGTCGAGCATTTTTAGAGCTGCTTTGGAAGCAGAACCATACAGCACGCTGTCGTAGTCTATGCGCGATCGGACTAAACTATTGAAAAGACGGAGCAAGCATGTCTTATCTGCACCATATGATTGGTTGGACAGTGTTTTAATAATGTTCATAGTTTTAGTGCACCTAATTTTGAGTTGTTTAATGTGGGGATAAATGTGAGCCTTTTGTACAGCAGAATGCCCAGAAACTTGTGTTCATTTTTGACGGGAATCACTACATTATTTATACGGACTTCAGGGTCAGGCCGACTCCACGCTTCCGAGAAAACAGTACACATGTGCTCTTTTCAGGATTAATCTTAAAACCATTTTCATCGGCCCACTTTACAAGTTTATTAGCACTAAGTTGTAACTGCCGCTCGCAGATTGAGGGATTACAAGACTTATAGCTGATTTAAATATCATCAACGTACACTGAGTAGAAAATTGCGGGTGGCAGTGCCTTTTGGAGTGAGTTCATTTTGACAATGAAAAGTGTACAACTCAGTACTCCACCCTGCGGGACCCCGTTTTCTTGAATGTGTATTCTAGAAAGTGATGCTCCGCCCTTACGCGAAAAGCTCGCTCAGACAGGTAGCTTTCTATAGTATTGAGCATATTTCCATATACACCGTAAGCTTTGAGGTCACGCAGGATGTCATAGCGCCATGCAGTATCATACGCCTTCTCCAAGTCGAAGAAGATAGACATACAGTGCTGCCTGTGGACAAAAGCATCCTTTAACGTACGATTCCAATGCCACAGTCGGTTGTAGATCTTCCTGAACGGAAACCTGCCTGGCAGCTATCTAGAATACCATGGTATTCTAAAAGGTACATGAGCCTTCTACTTGACCATCTTCTCGAACAGTTTACCCAAACAACTGGTAAGTGCTATTGGCCGATAGCTAGAAGGAGAAGAGGCATCTTTCCCTTGTTGAAGCAGTGGCACCACAATTGCCTCTTTCCAAGCCCGTGGAAGATGTCCTGCACTCCATATCTTGTTAAACAAATAAAGGAGTATTTCGAGGGTGTCTGCGTGAAGGTGTTGAATCATTGTGTATGTGATTTGGTGTGCACCTGGTGCTGATGTCTTACAAGTCGCCAAGGCAACTTTAAGCTCGTGGATAGAAATGGACAGTTGTAAGAGTCTTGTGACGATTTCTTGATGTCCCTAATGGATTTGCGCTCAGCAGATGTTTTGTACCTCATAAATCTGTCTGTGTAATGTGAAGAGCTTGATATAAGTTCAAAGTGTTTAGCTAGTGTGTTTGCCTGGTCTTCTAATGTGTTACCAGTGGTGCTAACAAGGGGTAAGGTTGTTTTGTGCCCTTTGAACTTCCTTATTCGGTTCCACACCTTGCTTGTGTCAGTGTAAGAGTTAATAGAACCCACAAAACCTCTCCAGCTGTTGGTTTTGGCTTCTCGGCTAATACGCCTTCCAACTGCCTTGGCACGCTTAAACACAATAAGATTCTGTGCCGTTGGGTACCTTCGGAGGTTACCCCAGGCCTTGTTTTGTGCTTTGCGTGCGTTTCGACACTCCTCATTCCACCAGGGCCTTCTGGGATTTTGAGGAGTACCGGAGGTTTGAGGGATTGAACTCTTGGCAGCCTCTATAATGTGGGCGGTAACAATTCTACAAGCATCATCGATCTGTAAGTGTTTTATGAATGTGTAGGAGAGCTGTGACCTTTGCTTAAAAACCACCCAGTCTGCACGGGTTTCTTTAAACCTTTTATGGTAAATGCAACTGTCAGAGAGTGTATCTAGACACTTAAGAGTGACAGCGAAGTGGTCACTTCCATAAGGGTTGGAGTCCACAGTACACTCGAACGAAGGAAAGAGAATGGATGAAGCTATTGCTAAATCCATGTGTGAGTAGGTGTTATGGGTTGTGCTGTAGTATGTTGGTTTCTTTTTATTAAATATACAGGCACCAGATGACAGTAAGAATCTTTCAATTAAACGGCCCCGGCCATCTTCGCGTTCAGATCCCACAGTTTACTGTGGGCATTAAAGTCGCCCACAAGTAGGAATGGGTCCGGTAGCTGGTTAATTTTGGGATTCAAATTCTGGACTACAAAGGCGAAAGTCAGGAGGAATATATATTGAAGCTATCGTTATTAACCTGTCGACGATTATTACACGTACAGCAACCACTTCGATGGTTGTGGTCAAAGGAACAAATTGACAGGGAATAGACTGTTGTATAACTATAGCTACACCACCAGAGGAGTGAGAACAGTCGTCCTCTATCTTTCCTAAACACAGAATAGCGCTTCAGAAAGTTTGTTTGTTTTGATTTTATGTGTGTTTCCTGAAGACATAAGATGGTTGATTGGTTTTTATGAAGAATTTCGTATATGTCATCCAAGTTTTTCATTAAGCCTCTGCAGTTCCATTGTGTAATGCATTGTACTACCATAAGTGTTTAAAGAGAGAGTGCAGCGTGTATCTGTGTGTTGCAAACGGGTGCTGTTATCTATGTTACTGAGCCTGTTTTGGGGCCAGTTATGCGCGGAGCTGGTTTTTTCCTGCGGCCGATGTTGCCACGCTGCTCGTTTGGCTGAACAGCTGAACGAGCTGGCGTGGGTGTTACATCCATCTCTTCATCCGACGGCAAAGGAGTAAATGCAGGATCTCCCTCCTTTTGCCGTGGACCTCGGGGAGCGCCACTCGTGTTTGCCGTGCGGGCCAATGGCGGCTGTAGCGGTGTTGTGCGCGTAGATGTGGATGCAAGGCTCCCCACCTCGCTGCCCACTGTGCCCAAGGGCGACAGCGCAGCAGGAGCGGAAAGCAAGCCGTCTCCACCTACGGTGTTCATTGCCACCTCAGCCGCAGTGGAATCCACAGGCTGTGTACAATCATTTTGGGCAGCAGAAGCCAGCCCAGTGGGGGGCGGGGGTGGGACCAGGTCAGCGTTGCTGCACTGGGTCGCCACCGAAACCTGACGCCGCGCCACCCCCCCGGTGAGCAGCGTCAGCGTAACTTCCTGAGGGAAGCATCGAATGTCTTTTTCGAGCTTCTGGGTAAGACAGGTTGTGGGTCGCTTTTAGGTTTATGATTTCTTTCTTATTTTGAATTTTTTGCAAGAACGGGAGTACGCGGCGTGGTGTCCTTCACAGTTAACACAATGAAATTGTGTTGCATTACACTCATCGCTCTCGTGGTCGTACTTCGAGCATTTCGAACATGTGTTTTGCCCTCGACAGTTTTTGATACTGTGCCCGTACCTTTGACATTTGTAGCAACGTGGGGGGTTTGGGATGTACGCTCTTATCTGACAGTGGAGAAACCCGGCTTTGACAGATTCAAGGGAGCGTACTACGATCAAAAGTCAAGATGATATGTTTGGTTTTGATCTCATTTCCGTCGCGCCTCATTGTGATACGTCTAACATGAGTCACTCCTTGCTCACGCAAGCCCTCAAGAATATCTGCCTCAGTTTCATTTATGAGTTCAGTTTCCGACAGCACACCTTGGCAGCTGTTGAGGGTTCGGTGAGGTGTTACAGTGATCTGTGAGTCACCTAGGCTTGTCTGTTTTAGAAGGTTAGCAGATTGTTCTTTAGTTCTGACCTCAATAAGCATGTCACCAGATGCAAGTTTCTTTGCGTCATAGTTCTTTCCAACTATACATTCAATGAACTTGGCGATCAGGAACACAGATTCCGTAGTTATTGGGGTGGCTTTGTCAGCAGTCTGCATGACTAGGAATCGATGAAAGTTGTCAGGGTTGTTGAAAACGAGGTTGGGTAAGGGTTTAAAGATTTCTTCGGTGCGGGCCCTTTTCGGGGCCTGATCATTTGGAAGAAAGGGTTTAGATAATACCGTGCGCCATAGTATAAAGCAGGGGGTGGGGGTACTTTCTTTGACTTTACCCTGATGGTCAAAGAGGTCCCGGAGCTCCCTGCCTGGTACACCGACAGGGAGCCCATCCGCCGGAGCTTGACCACGACTCCGACGGCCACCGTTTGAGGTTTCTACCCTTCACCTTATAACTCATTGCCATAGTGGGTTACAGCGTGAGTATGGGGGCTCGGGGTCCACGGTGTCGCCAACACCGTCACCAAGATTACTCAAGGGGCCCCATGCGGGGAATCGCCTGTAATATTTCTAAGGCTGTCGCCTTACGAATATTTACGGATACCTACCATTTGTGATGAATTTTACAAGGAATATGGGAATACGCTGGAAACGTAAAAGCGTCTACATTGTAGTCGCAAGAAAAATGTGCCTCTATTATCTGAGTAAAACGCATGCGGCACCTAACAGACGACCGCGAAGTGGGACACAAAGCGTATAAATGCCGTTTTGTTTCTCACTAAGTTTAATTCTTATTTTTCCGCACATTTTCTTGTTAACTTAGAAATGTCTTAAACGTGTAAAACGTCGTAGCGACTGGCATGATGATCAGCCTTAAGGGAACTGTGTCTGCAGGGCGTAGAAAGCGCGCCTTGTGGCACATGGAGTTTGATTTGTACGAGAAGGTTGGCCGATTCATTCTTGTAGACGAAGCGCAAAAGTAGACACAGGACAAGACAAGAAATGGGCCTAAGAATAGTTCTCTTCGTCATCCCAACTCCTGTCTCGTCTTGTGTCTACAAGATCGGGTTTGTACGTGTGCGCGCAAAGGCTCGCTCTCCTTCAAGGGAAATTTGTTCTCTGCTGCCATGCGCAGGCAGCCACCCATAGATGCTGTGGGCGAGTGTGGCCGCTGTTCCCTATTGATCGCGCTTACACATCGAGAAGAGCAACTCAAACGAAGCGCAAGTCGAGCCAGCGGGGGTGAAAGAAGCGGTGGAACCGAGCGAAGTGCGCCACTGGTTCATTACGTCTTCGCGTTGTTTCCATCAACGAGCCACTTTGGGCTGCACACACACGCAACGACTTCCAGATAGGATGTAAGCCTCCCAACTTAGTCCTTAACAGACGTATACGCTATCTCTGTCAATCGAAGTCGAAAACAAGTCACATACAGTGAGATAAAACAATGTCACTTTTCCAGCCATAAAAGAGGCGGGGCCACTCTGTAGAAACTTTTTATTCGTCTTATCTGGAAGGCCGTAATGAAAGTGATGGCTGCATACACTCATGTTATAGCCGCTGCGAAACCGGTAAGCTAGTGGCGCGGTGGCATATCGGGGAATTATCCTACGTGTTCCGTTAGCGGCGCAACACGGCAAGGCGAAATTGTGGCTTAGGAATGACGTTAAGGCCGACCGAGAATCCCGGCAAATAAGTTTTACGAAAGGAGTAGTTCTTGTCGATGAACCGTTTGGACTCCTATGGGAGCCGTGATGCCCCGAAGAAAGGCCGAAAGAAATTACTCGCCAAATGGGGGAAGAAAGGAAGAAGGAAAGTAAGGAAGAAATGAAGGAAGAAAGAAAGGAAGAAAGGAAAGAAAGAAGGAAAGAAAATTAATGAAGGAAAGAAGGAAACAGAGAAAGAAATAATAACAAAGGAAGAAAAAAAGAACGACAAAGGAAAGAAAGAAAGAATGGACGAAGAAAAGAAAGAAAGCAAGAAATAAAAAAAGGAACCACAGCATTTAAGCACCTGTTATGAGTTGGGAATGCGCATCGAATAATGTCCAATCAAACGCAGCGGGCGTTCTGAGCAGCGCAGAGCATACGTCCTTGCATGCCGTGACTGCTGCGCCACGGAGCCAGAAAAACAGAAGTGGAAGCCCTATAGCTGCCGCTGGCTTTCCCGCTAACGCCACTGTAAGTTTTCCACGTGACACTGCACATGCCATAATGTTACTCCCAGAAACGTGTGCTCTTTTTCGTACTAAGGCTTGACGTAGGGCTACATTGGATACTCATTATTCACACTAAAAACAGCGCAGAGACGAGGACGGAAGAAGTGACTAACTAAAGCGCTGACGAACAACTGAAGTACGATTTATTACACGACAGTAAATACACTGGAAACCACTAGCTGCCAGCATGCACCCGTTAAAGGATGAGATATCACTCCAAATATGCAATGGAAGCTTGCATCAATGATAAAACAATCAGACATGAAGGGTCAAGCTTGCTATTTAATACAAGTCTAGTACAAGCCTTTTATTTGTGCCTTATTTTTAAAACATGCGGGCCGCACCTTTTTCTTTATTTCTGAAGCACGCGCTACAGAACTTGCTGCAGCCAATGTAAATTCAGGAGCTGTTTCAGGGAGGGACACGGAGTCACTCTCCTTCCCAACGAGGGCATCCATGCCCCCTCTGACAATAAAGGTATTCCTCCTGGTCCAGTCTGCGACCCTTTTTTTAAACTTTATTTAGTTATTTATAGTTAATTGCGCCCCATGTGCAATAGCAATAGCATGTGCAATAGCAATAGCACGTGCAATACCAATATCCTGTGCCGGATTAAACTTATCTATAGCAAGTGATAGCTATGCTACGTGGCCTTCCCCGGGGAGGAAAATTACTCCGGCCACTTAAGCGGACTTATGTTGTTTGAATGAGCAAGCGTTGAGGCTTCCCCATGGCTACGCTTATCGATGTTTTTACTGATACATCTTATTGGAATCTATTTCATCGTTGTCCTTGCTTCGCTATGTTGGTGTCACGGCTGCATTTTTAGAACCACGCCCCCCTCTTCTTTTCCTGTGGCCTTGTTGGCGTTTTCGCGTGGTCATCCGCACTGAGCCAGCACAGATATGGCTTGCAACTATCAAGATGCATTGAAATGCGAACGATACAGCGCATGGTTTTCAGTACATGCTGCGCAGCCTGGCGACAGGTCGTGTATGTGCAGCAGCCATAAGTTACGATCGTTCGTATGCAATCTGGATATAGAAATAGCGTTGTTCGGCGCATTAGCATATTTATTGGGCCCATTGCGGAGTTTCGCTCCTGTCCATGCTATCGTTTTCAAGCTTGTCGTTTCCTAGGGTAAAAACGGCGAACGACAAAGTTAGACTATGACAGCGTAGGCCGGCACGAAACGCAGAGGGTGACCAGCTAGAAACAGTCATACGCCGAACATTGGCTTTCCATAACAACATTGGACACGAACTCTAGTCCCTTATTCCTGATGCGCATACCCGACTCATAACCAGGATGCGCAGCATCCTGGCGACGGGACGCGTATGTGCATCAATCTCAAAGTACGCGCATGAAACTCCAACAAACTCAACATTAATCTCAGATCATCTTCAAAACATTATTGGAAGCAGGTACACAGACAATTCTTCAACAACTTTCCCACCTTCCGGCTGGAGTCCCAGCCCATTGTCAGTTGCAGTTCGTGACTTTGGCCTTGGCTAGGGTCGCTTTTCTTTTTCAAAAGAAATTTTTTAACCCTATGTTAAGCTTAGACATTTAAATAGCCCAAAAGCAAGAAAAAAATATTTCATTGCAACCGCATTTGCTCTTTTTAGTTTTATTTTGTGCGCAATGCAGCTTCCTTGTACATTCGGGGCTTATTGCCTTACATGACCACTAAAGCGTTCAGAAGGCCGTTTCGCGATAGGTATCACTGAAATTTACGGCACACTATCGAGAATCCTAAATGATCCTCTGGAGGCTAGAGAAGGAACAAATAAGAGGTGAAAGCATCTTCTGGCCAAGAGCGACCTTTAGGTAGACACCCCTAGAGACCCATACCATAAAACCCGGCTTTGTTGCAACATCCAGCTGAGCCGAAACGGAAACTAGTGGGGCTAGCACGAATGGTCTTTTTGAGCTATAAGGTTTTCGACCGAAGCACTGACATTACTGAAACCTGTAATAAGCATCTGCAGCATGTAATCTTGTGGTGGTTGCGTCCGGCCTTTGCAGACGCTTAATGCGATAAAAATAGTGTTTATTCAATTTATTTGCCTTCGCAGGAGCGAGGACATTATGGGGCGGGTTTAGGTTGCCCTGAGGCCAGCTCATTGTTTGTGACAGTATTTTACTTTGCTGCGATTTTTCGTAAATACAAATTATTCATTTCATTTCATTTCATTTACCTTTAATTAAGGCTAAGGGCGTTATTGGGACAGGTGGGGTAGGCGCAAGTAGAGATTGGGGTAATATGTTCAATGAAAGAAACACAAAAATACTGACGACGATGCGCGAGCTGAGGCAAGGGCAATATATTTCTCATGGGTGTTACATGGCTGTTCTACTGTGATTGTCTGTAATAAACTGCACAGCGTTTTTTTTACAAGTTGGAAAATGGCAACTTGAGTTGCCATTTTCAACCATCCGTGTATGTGGCTTTTGAAGCGAAGCTTTTTACCTGTAGCCCCCAAGGGTTTTGTCGCGACCATTGGTGTCAACAGAAAGCTCCTGCGAACAAATAAAAGAACTTGCTGGCAGCGCCACGAATCGAACCTGGAACGAATAAAGAAACGGAGCAAGAGCACGTTGTCTTACTGATCGAGCTACGACGCCACGCGGAGACGGAGGAGACAGACGGCGAACTAACCGAGCACATCTGCGTGCTCACCCCCTGCGTTCTCGTTGAATTCCACGCGATAGTATCACGCGACCTCTCTCGCGCCGCTCTGCGCTCTGCCGACGGAACACGTAGAAACCGTGTGGGCTCCTTGTGCATGAACTAGGACTTATACAAGTTAAGCGAAGCTCACACCAACGCATGGAATCGCACTTCTCCTGCGTCTCCACCGCCGATCTCGTCATCTGCATCGGCGGCGACAGAGACGGAGGAAACGCGAGACCGTCTAACCCCTGGTTTGAGCTTCTTTAGTTTTATAAAAATGCTTCGAGTCATGTGCTTCACCAATACAGCTCAACCAACCACCGCTCATGGATCATGCATTCATTCTACCCTAGCAAAGGGTATCTCTTTGAAATAATAAAGGGAGTGGTTAAGTGCATTTCCTTTCTCCCTGGTTTCGCTCTTTGTAGAGCTACATGTATGAATTCAAGCGACGTCACATGGGAAATCGTTGTGGGTGTCGTTTACAGCTTCGCTTTCCAACTATCTTTACAGCGTGAATGAGCGCGCAATTTTTCGCGTACAGCAAAGTGCAGATATATTCGCACAGTTTCCTTGAGTCTAATCACGTCTAACGGCAGACAGCCAGCTTCAGCGATCGTACCTAAGCACGACAACCTTTTCGGGAGGCCGAGGCAGATGAGAAGGCAGTTGTTTCTGGCGGCATCTAGCTGCTTTCTGCTTGTGATTTTAAGCTTCTGGAGGACAGGGATGCCGTAACGCAGTAATCAACATTCGGCATGGAAGAACCACTTGTGTTCAATAACTGAATAGAGTCCCACTCGGGAGGATCACTAACGCGTCCAAACTTTTTCAAATTGTTAGCAAGCATTCAGGGCAAAGGCTGCTGAAGGTAATTATTAAAGCAAATGTTTGGTAACCTAGAGGACCGGCGTTTTGCCGTCACCAGAAATTTGGCCTTAATTTGACCGCAGCTGCGCACCGTAGCCTTGAAACCGCATCGCCTGACTCGCAGCGCCGAGGTACGCCGCCGCCGCCGCCTTGGCGCATGCGCTCTCCACAGCTGGGGCGCCGGTTGACCACGTGACTCGCCTTGCGCCTTGCTAAGAGAAGCGCTACGCTTACCTAGTCAGTGCGAATGTGGTAATGGATGATGGCGAGGCCGGCCGTCTTCTCCATGCGTTGCGCGGAAGCTGGAACTCCGAGCCGTTGTCGGCAAGCGGCGTATGTACACCCCGCCGATATTGTCCGGCGAACTGCTTCACTATGGATGGTCCGGACAAGGCCAAGCGCACGAAGCTAGCGTTGGAAATGGAGGAAGAGGCCGAACCAAGCGAACCAAGAGCGAACCAAGACTTAACCAGGCTAATCCAAGCTGTCCATTTGTATATTCAGGCTACGCTGCGCTAAGCCGCAGCCATTTTTTGTTGTTTAGATTAACTGTTGTTTCCACTTCTTTTGGATGCAGCCTTTCTATGTAGAAGTTGTTCCTAGGTTGTGAGGCACACCTTATTGGAAGGTTAAGGAATGAAGACGGCCACGTGAGGATGATCATGAGCACAGGTACCACGACACACGGGAAGTTTTAAGTGCGGGGCAATTTACGCGCCGGGATTTTCGTCGTAGCTCAGACGGGCTTCACGGTGTCTAGCCGCCATTATAGTAACGTGGCATCAAGCACCCAAACAGAGGCTTCAGAAATCACCGTTTCCTGTGGTCAGGATGGAATCTTATATTCGGGATCGCATCTTGGTCTCTGGCGTGAATAACACGACGTTAACCTTTTCTTGGTTTCTTGGGCTCCGTCAAGCTGCCTATGCAGCGTTTATCCAGGAAACCACCCAGTTTTATGTAGAAATAAAATTTAATTTGATTAAAAAAACACCCAGACGACACTCATATGCAACGTGTTGGCTGTGATCTTTGCGCTGCGCCGTTGCTAGGCCGCAAGTACGATCACAATAATTAAAAAGAAGAAAACAATTATCAACTAAAGCATTACTTACCCCCAAAAAACCGAATCCAGGGTGTCTTTACAGGCCAGTTTAGGAGTTTCTGCGCCCTCTCTTGACTACTTTCGGTATCATCGCCAGGCCCTATACTGAAACTAATCAACAAAGGGCGTCACAGACCCTTGGCCAATCACTGCTCCGCGCTTTGCAGCTTTCACGTTTAGTGAAACAGCTCTAATTTTTTTCCTTCTCTTCTGTAGTAAAATCCGTCACCGCGGCAGACATTTATCCCCATAGCTCTGGCGCCAGGCGGCTACTTTTTAGGCACTGCGAGGGGCAATTGATCTAGTCTGTCTTAGAAGGCAGCTTGATGCTGCGGAAGCACTCGTAAGTGTAGTCCTAATGCAACTACTCGAAAAAAAAAACAGCACGTGTGGGTTACTGCAACAAACTTACGGCAATGAATACTGTCACGCGCTTTATATGATCTTTTTTGATGAACTTGAATTTCCCGCCTAGAACTGTAGCCCCTTGGCTTGTGCAAACATCCATTCAGTGAAACGAAAATCACAATGCCTTCCTAAAGAAAGTTCAGTGATGTGCGAAAGCTTTCTAACATCAAAACTGCGTCAAACGTGCATCAAAACTTTCGCTAACAGTGTGTCCAACCTTCTCTGCAAGTGCGTTCAATCAATCGCAAACCTTCAAACCTTCAACTTGTTCATACCCAATCGCAAACTAAGATCTCGAATCCCCAGTGGACAATATTTCGGGCACTAATTAAATAAACCCATCTACGAACAATCTAAAACTTAGTGCAATACCAATACGTGAGAAAGAGAATAACCTTTCCTTTTGGTATTTTGAAGTAACCGTTCAGGCACAATGGAAGCTTGTTTCCTCGCAGGCGCCGTGAATCGTAATGTCGCTCTACCGTGTCTGCCTTCATCTTAACCTTTCCTTTCATGGCGATTTTCAAGTGAACCGTTTGTTTATGGAAAGTTTCCCGCGAGCGCCGGCGCAATCCCACGTCTGGAAAGATCCGAGCTTTCCGGTCTACTCCATCCGGTCTATGAGGAAACGCATTAGTTTTTTTTACTGGACGCCATCGGTCCCACTGAAAAAGCCTTCGCTTTATTAATACGAACTTTCACTCAAAGGAACAGGTGTTTAAAAAATCACAATGCGTTGACAGATAAGATAAAGACCACTATTCCTTCCGAGAAGCTGCAATTTAATCACAATGAAATACCGGCAGATATATGCCGGCGTGGAAGACAACAGAATACAAGTTGGATCGCCTGTAATTCAAAAGCGATGCCAAAACGACGTTAATTTGCCGTTCTTCAGCTTCTCTGGTACATCTCCACGTGTGGCCGAGTTCGGCCCGGGGCCGGCCCCTTGTTGCTACGAAAGGTACTACGCGCCACCGCTGTTGCGTAATATACAATCGCTGCAAATGCACCGAAGTTTCGCTAATTGAGCTGTACGGCTAAAAACGCATTAACAGCAAAGATAGCCATTCCAGACGCAACAAATGACAATGGCACTCTGTCTCTGCACCCATAACCGGCACGGCTGTGCGTGTCACGTGAGAGCGTGAAGCGTTTTATATAAAAAGCAGCCTGAGGGTCCAAAAAAGACGCTGCTGGAAGACGCTGTTACCTGAAAAGGTATTCGTTGTGAGAAATGTGTCAGATCCGATTCTGTGACAGCATCGGAAAGCCATAATGATGATTGACGTCACAACTCCGTATAACGTGGCGAGTGTTACAGTGCTTTCCGGTTACACCCAATGCTAACCCCAACATAATGCTGACTGTACCCGGTGATGCAAATTAATATGAAAAGTATACGTTTTTTTCCCAAGCGTGCATATTCTACCAGAAATCTCAGCGCGCTTCCTCGCTCAGTAACGCTGGTAAGAAGGCCGCCACTTATAGGCCCGCGCAAAGATGTGTCATAAGCGCCTGTTTCTTGCGAGGAGGTGGTACAAATCCTATGTAAAAAATCTCATATCTAATACGGAAGTGACATCATTAGGAATGTTAGTTGTCGCATCGATGCAGAATCAACCTTTTCTAAAGTATTCAGAAGAGCTGTTAAGCCAGTGTAGAGAACGGCTTAAACATTTCATTTGAACAAGCTATGGCAACGAAAAAAAAAAGGGGGGGGCGAAGAGCAGAAAAAGTTGTTCAAACGCTTCTTTTGTTGGTTCTGCCTTCTTTTCCGTGATTTTGTGTCAAATCCTTTACTATGAAAGTATCTACCCCTCATTTCTAATTACTTCTGCATTGAAGCCAGAATACTCTCCAGTGCATCTTTCGGCCTATGACACGGCAAGATGACAAGTAGATGATTTTTTCCTTTTCCTATAAAAATCCTCGGAGCTTATTCCCTTTATATTGAACCGCTGCCAATATTCTTGTGTCATCTTTTGATATCTGCTATTGCCTGTGTTTCTTTCCTTTCTTCCCGTGTCGTGTGCATTAGTGAACTCTCTTAGTGTATACTCTTAGTGTACACTCTTAGAATACACTTTTAGTGAACTTGCAATATATTTGGCAAATTCACAGTAGCTCCGGCCCTCCGCCATATCGTAAATCTCAAGGTTACGGCATGCCTACACGACGTCGAAGACTCTGAAGCGCCTCAACGCCGTTTCTTGGCAAGGAGACGGGATGAAGCACGCTGTGGCGTGGTTTACCCCGCCCAGAAGTCATCGGCTTTTCGCAGCTTGCACTTCCACGACCTTATGGTTTCACTTGCGACTTCGAAACTAAGGAAAGTTGTTCACTTGAGAAATGGTGAAAAGTGGCGTGCTGCTGAAGACGTGTCAGTGTAAGCACTTCTTTCTCACAAGCTTCAGACGAAAGGCACGTCAAACGTCTACACTTTACGACTGGTAGTGCGCTGCTCGAAAGGCGAAGCTGTATTTTAATAATATTATCCTCAAACACTTTTTGACTGTTTGGAGGAGGTGTTCCTAAAAACCCTTCCCCCTCATGAAGAGCGTGCTGTTATGAACTTCCCGGTTATGTTGTTTGTGGAACAGGAATTTCACCCCTGTACGTCACAGAAGCTCCGCAAAGTATTGCCACATTGAGACTGCCTGTTCGAAAGGCCAAGACCACCGTAAGATAAATTTGAATTGTTTATACACAGGGCAAAATTCGCAGGAAGAAACATAAAAATTAACTCACATTACTGTCACTACAAAGCTGTAAGTGTTGCCCCATACCATAACCGTAAATACGACGACGTAAGTTTTAACCCTGCTGCTTCCTTCGGTCACATAAAAGGACCTTAAATCATCACCATGATCATCATCACAACAACAACAACCACAACAACAACAGCAACAAAAACAGCCCACTCAGATCCCACTGCAGGGCGAAGCCTATGCCATTGACTCCCAAGTCGATAGCGATGAATTAACATGCGTGGGCCATCCTGACTCGGTAACAGGGTGACAGCAGAGGTAGCAAGTTGCAGCTTGAAACCTTCCTAAATTTTTGTTACGTGTGGGAACCCATTATCAAACTGCAAGCCCTTAGGACGACTTACCTACTTTCTCGAGAGAGCCCCTGACTCACCATCAAAAAATCTCGCTATGAACACGGTCGAGGATGAAATTGGGTTGAACGAAAATTTTCTGGTAAGAGATCCGGTCTTTTTTTTCTGCTGTCTCCTTGTTGTCTGGATCTCATTTTCAGTATGTCATTGTTCTTCATGAAAGGTTTTGGATGGATCTCCTATCGTCGATAAGTATGCCAGCGGACAACGCAGCTAGCTCGTTGTCAAACATGGCATTCAGAGCCCTCAAGAAATTGAAGACCACAACTCTTTGTTCGATAAAAAAAATAAGCTCACATACAAACAATTGTTACGCGGATTGTATTCCTGACACTTTATATATCTGCAGTTTTTTTTTACAGAACCAATTTCAGTTTATTAGCCACTTTTTTCGAGCCTTGTCTGATTCCTTTCTGAGCGTGCGTGTCTCCTCTCCCCCTTTTTTTGATGACGCACGAGGAGAAAGACAAATTTTTAGAGTACTTAAGTATCTTCTTTGAAGGGGAACGCCTATTGATTATCCCAGAATTCTCGATAGCTAAATCTACTTTGCGTCTCGTTCTTCTACTTTTTAGAGCATTATTTTTCCACAAGGCATAGATAAGGGGTATGAGTTGATAATGAGGAAATGTGATTAGATGAACATGAAAATGTTCGCTTCGCCGATTAAGTGTAGGAGAGAACGATGATGGGGCCATCTATCGATGCGTTGTATGCGGATGCGCCGTCTACGCGGAGGCCCGTCGCCGCAACATGTCGCAATGTCGTCGGACGCAAGGCGAAGCAATGACCACAGCAGTGGTGTATGACCGGCTTTTGCATTGCGGTGGGTGGCAAACTTGGCAACCGGGGTTTCTAAAACAATTTCGGAAGTGAGCATTGGCTTGGTCACGGCGGGGAGTAAGGCCACCCCCACCAATGCTCCTAAGCGCACCTCCTCGTCACGGGAAAGACCGGGAGGAGGGTAGCAGGACACGGTTGGATATGAGAGCACGTGTGTGCGCTGTTGGTGTTCCTTTCTAGTCAGAAGGAGAGTCGCAACATCCAACTGTAACGGGAAGTCGTCTTTAGACGCAAATTACTTCAACAGACAGGCTGAGTCAACTTCACACCGCAGCTTTCCCCAATCAGAGCTCTCCTCCATGTGCACCCCTCGTACGCACGTGCCGCCACGTGCATCTGTCAAGGCGCACGTGTCAGACCAATTGCTTGTTACATTCTGGCAGGATGCAGGGCTAGCGCGGCAGATAGAGCACTTGGCTGCTTCTCTAGCCAGCCGGGTTTAAATCCCTCCAAGAACACAATTTATTTCATCTTAAGAGCGGCAGCCCACTTTGGTAGCATTCGTGCCTTTCTGACGACAATTATGGTCCCTTTTGGCGTTTGATGTTGGACTTAAAGTTTTCACGTTATTAAATACGAAAGAAGAAGTAATAAATACAAAACAATAGATACAAAAGAATCGAAAAGCTAAGCGGATAAAACTAATCAGAGCTTATATTTGAGCTACTTCGAGGCTATTAAAGCTGAACTTTGTGCCTTTATGGATAGTTTGCTGAAACCTTGCAAGGAACAAATCATTGAAGACTTATGATCTTCTTACAGTTCTAACGTTTTGACATTAACAATAAATACATAATTTGAAGGAATGTGTAGAGCAACACTAATGCTCCCTGGTATACGCGATATCTTAAAGGATTATCCAATAAGAAAGCCAGGCTGTTCCGCACTGCTAAAGAATCGTCAAGTACGGTGCGGTGGGCAGCCTAAAAAGTAGCAGCATAATCCTAGGCTAAAGTGCTGAAAACGGCTAAAAGTAAATTTTTCAACTATACCTAACCTTTTTTATTGAAAACAAACCCTAAACGTTTTTGGAGCATATGAAGCCGCAGCAGGATTATACCATTTTTCTTGTAGTATGCATGTCGGGGGAATCAGTTCCGAACCATTTTTGTGCCTCTATACTTATGACACCTTCGCTAATTCTTTTTCTGATCTCTTTATCAGTGATTCTCCAAACATGCAAAAGGCTAATTTTTTCAGGACCGCACAATGTCCGGCCGCGTCCGTGCCCATAGCAACTGCGAAAAATCGCGAAAAATCACAGACACCGGCAGGATCCGAACCTGTGTCTGCTAGACCAGGCAGAGTTACTGTCAGTCGTCTTACCCATCGGCTACGACCGAGAGTTAGTACCCGTCAGTCAAACGGCTTACTCCTTCGCCTGTAACGGTGCTGAGTACCTTAGGACTCCCGATGTCCGTCTGCGTCCATCCGTGCGCACACCGCCAGTCAAGCGAAAATCAAGCGAAATTCGATTTGAGCCGTGAGTTGCAGTTTCATTTAGGGAATCATCAAGGTGCAACTCACGGCTCATATCGAATGACGGTCGTGGCGCAAATCGGATGTCACTCGGGGCGCAACTTCGATGTCATTTCGAGTCCCTGTACTCCGTACCCTCGCAATCATCCTCGGAGTGGAGATGCTGCCATTTTTCACTGGCGGGGGTGTAGGTGCAGCCGACTGCGTGCTGTTCCGCGAACTCTTCCCGCTGGTGCTAACCCAAAGTGGCGTGAAAAAGCCTTCACGTAACAATCACATTTGCTGTTTAGCGCTTATTTCCAATCCTCAGTAAACACACAGCAGCCTCTCCCGCGTTTAGGTTTTTTTTCTCCCTTGCCTTTCTCAGACGCGTGCTACACTTTTCGTTATTGGGAGTACACTCTCACGCTTCACTACCGTCCACTACAGCGCATAATGCATTTATCAATACCTGCCACAGTGGCTCGGTGGCTAAGTCATTTTGCTGCTGAGCCCAAGGACACGGGTTCGATTCCTGCCGCGGTGGTTTCTTTTCTGATGGAGGCGAAACGCTAAAACGCCCGTGTGTCGAGATTCCGGCGCACGTTAAAGATCCGCAGGTGGTCAAAAGTATTCGGGAGCCCTCCACTACCGCGCGCCTGGAATTTCAGGTGTAGCTTCGGCTAGCTCAGTATCTGTTATTAGCAATCAGTTGTTTTTAAGTTAAGACCATTTCTTCGTCACTCGTGATCACTATCGTTATTCGTGTGCGCCGTATTTGGCCCCTCATCGTTAGTCAGCGGGACTCTCTGTCCCGTGGGGACGTTACGCGTTGTGTCAATATTCGTATGCTGCGCCCTGTGATTCCTTGTATACCACAGAAATCTTCTACGGAAACCTACGGCTGCCCAAGTTAATTATTCAGGTTACATATCCGGATGCATAGTAAATCTACTCTAACGTCGCGGGTCTAATTCCCGGCCGCGGTTGCCGCTTTTCTGATGGAGGTGAAATTCAAAAACTCCCGTGTGTACGAGATTTCGGCGCACGTTAAAGATCCCCAAACGCTCAAAATATTCCGGAGCCCTCCACTACGGCGCGCCTCATCGCCTGCGTTGCGTCGGCGCGTTAAACCCTACAATCAATTAAATCTACTCTGGATTTCCGGCCCATCGGCCTTACTGGCCACAAGAACGAAAGTGATAAGTCGATGAGAAAAATATCCAATCTCCAATACCTATTTCTGCTGGGCAAATAATTATTCCCACGTGTTCAAATTGTTTTGCAACGGTTTATGGCAACACTGGTACCAGGGTGGTTCCCATAGCATATGGTAAAAGCTTTTCTAGTAAAGCTTTCTTCCGCATTAAAGGAATAAATTTTCAGGCATTTCATTAAAGAATTCCTGCTACCGAATATGTCTTAGAGGAATATCGTTGATATCTATTGGTAAAATGAGCATCCCGAAATTCATGTAGCAAAAGCAACGTTATGAAAGACTCTTATCAAGACCGAGTCTTCACCCTCCATAACGCCTCGCTTCCTCTTCAGTCATCGTTGTATTGAAATTCAAGTGGTTAACGGGTAATCCTCAGTGCGTGGGCATTTCCCGCTGAACTATGTGATGGCTGTCGAGCGCGTCGTAGGGTTACGGTATTCTACTTGTGGCTGTTAGCGGGCGGAAACTATCAAGCATAATCGTGTTTCGGTGGGTTTTTTTTTTTTATTCAGACCATAAACGCACATTCCAGTAATGACGGCGAGACAAGAAACCGCTGGTCGGGTGTTACGTACTTCCCGGTCTCTTTAAGTAAAGGTAATCACTCTCTATTTAGTACAACTAGCACAGAACATACGCATAGCGGGTTACAGCTGTTCTGCGGCGTCGAACGACCACATCCTGATGCAAACGTTTGGCTATACTATTACCTTACTACTTAATAACGCTAAAGATAAATGGGACTTGCTGAAACTAAACACTGAATATGTCTACGAATGAACATCATATACGACAGACATGACAATACATGTTAAGCAATCAAAAGCACTCCCCGGATGTAAAACAAGATAAGAAAAATACAGGCACAGACTGGTCTTGAATTCTTTTTTCTCTGATGCCCTGTTTTTGTTCAGCACTTTTCAGTTCTTTATGCATTTCCTTGACTACTTCTAGCGAGTTTATACAAAGTTTCCGCGACGTTTCTACGTGCCCTTTTCGCGTCCAATGGGCGCATCAGTTTCCAGAGCAGCCTCGTAGCGAAAGCAACGCTGCCAGCCTGAGAGGTATGCGCGCAAAGTAAAACAGGAGCAAACTCCACTGCATGACGTCCGTACACCGTTCTTTCGGTATAATTTGAAGCCCAATAGGCCACAACAAAAACCCCCGAGTGGCTCTTTATACATGTCTCCTCTTGTGTGCCTAAGCATTTGTGCGGGAGCTCAGCGCAATTGAGGTTCATACATCCCAACCCACATCGCGTTGTGGGTAGCGCGCACGGCTCCTATATTATAGCAATACACACGCTGCGGGGGATATATCATACCGCCCGACCCAGCTAGATTACCTCGTTTCTCATTCATGCAAAGAGTACAATAAACAGGTTAAATTGCGTCTCTGGAGCGCTCATGTGGAGGCGTGCTTCAACGGTTACTATATCGCCACGCTTTTTTTTTCTGTGCTATTGTTTTCATTTTAAACCATTGGAAAGAAGCACTCTCCATGCGCGTTTGCAGCCACAACGGCCATCTTTTTTCCTCTATTGGTTAAAATTACCCCGTACTGCTTTAACGCCAAAGTGTTATCGCAATATTACGCCGTTTTTACGGGCCCTGAGCACCAATTTTCGTGCCAAAATGGTTTCATTTTTAGAGAGATTTTAGAATTCACTCTCTAGTTCTCTCTTTCTTCCACTTTCCACTTTCAGTTTGTTTTGGCTTTTTGGCGATGTCCATTTACAGTTTTTATGATGTTATGAAAAGCTGACCGCTAGCTTCTAAATGGTTCAGGCTTACTTAATTCCGAAAGCCTGTTATTTTGCTAGTTCCCATAAAATGCAATAAAATAATAATTCTTACAACGAAGCACTGAAATTAGCTGCCACTCGCAACGGTGGCAAAGAACCTATAATAAGCATTAACACGGGGCCTTTATAGTCAAGAAAATTTATACTTCGTTCGGCTTACAAACTGATACAGCTAATGGAATCAAAACGACGGGAAAGAAAACATTTTTTTGTGTGTGTGGAACACGTCGATTACCTTTTTATTAAAATTTTCACAAAATGTGCTGGTCTTCCAACCATGCGGGTCATCGGTGTTTCTCGCAGCTTATAACCACTGCCGCTAGCGCAGCATCCAGGTTCCAAGAAAAAATATTACGGCCGATGTCTTCTATGTCACAAGCAGGGCTTACAAAATACGCCTTTTATTGGTTGTTGTGCGTGATACCGCACTGCATAAACAGATCACTGCTCTCTTGCGATATCCTTGCTTCATGTAAACAAATGTGGAAAACCCTGTTACTGTTTACGTCCTGCTGCCGTTAACCAAAATCCTTCTTACATTGTTTCAGCATGTAATGCGCAACTGTTCTCAACAGATGCTTAGGGAACCCTACTTGTTTAAGTAGGGTTACTTGTACTCCCAGGCTGTCAGCCATTTTGTGTGGACCAGATTTTTTGAGGCTACTTATGAAACATAACTTTACGACACCTCGCTTTACCACCTTGGAGTGTCTTGACGAGAAAGGAAGCAATGGCTTACATGCCCGGGGCTCGTATTGCCAACAGGTGCGGTTATCAGAGAAGTGTAGTTTTAGGTCTAGGAATTTTATCGAATTATCCTCCAAACGTTTATGGGTTAACATAAGAGGACACAAGTGTTGAGTGAAAGCAGTCAGAGTGGCAGAAACACTGGGTTGATAGGGAGCGGCACCATTAAATACAACAAGGTAATCATCAGCAAAGCGAGAAATCCTAACAATGTTTGGCTTTGCTGCAACAGCGCCAGTATCCGGTCCAAACGGTACAAGAATAAATCACCGAGAAGTGGGGCCACACACGACCCGAAGCACACACCACTCGTTTTGCATTGGGTCGTGTGTGCCCCACTTCTCGGTGATCAGCGGCCGTGACACGGGGAGCACGGCTATCGTCGTCCGTGGGACCGAGCTTCAACCAACGGACACGGAGGGCTGGAAAGCAGCCAGCTGACGACTACGACAACGTGCTATCTCCACCAACAACGGTGAGACAAAATACACCCGCGAGGAGCCTGTTGCGAACCACGCCGCGTATGCGAAGAGAGTAACAGCACGAATTAACAAAGCGGCCCGCATGCCCCGTTGGCTACCCCCAGAGACGACAACAAGATCGTGCTACGCCCACAAGGCGGACTCAACGTCGCTCGCACTGAGGCGTCCACAATTATGGCGGCTGTGTTCGCAGCAGCAGGGACAACGCTACAGGAATCCAAAGAAGACGCGGCTCAGAATATTATCGTGGTAAGCACCCCCGATGAGAACAGGGCCAAACGATGCACAGGCACACGTCGCCTCTGCATAAGTGGTCGAGAATACGAAGTGAGTGCCTACCTATCGGCCCCAAATGGGACGGCAAAGAGAATCATCCGTGGCATCGCAACGACAGACACGCACGAAGACTTGCAAACAAACATTGTCAACCCGGCTAACCCACTAGCTCTAGAAGCCCATCGAATCGGCACGTCAACTACCATCATTGTCGTGTTCGAGGGAACGAAAGTACCAAATTACGTCAAGTATGGCGCAATTCTAATCAAATGCAGCCTTTACCGCCGGCACTATGAGGTATGCCGGTGTTGCGGCAAAGTGGGACACCGCACAGACGTATGCCCTTTCCCGGACGTCAAAGTATGCTACGCATGCAACGCACCAAACCCGGGACCTGACCATGAACGGCCTGACCATGACCGGGCCCTGACCATGTAACGGCCCCCATCCCACATGAGCGGCGGGGTGCAAGAACCACTACAAGGTTCCATACGTCGTCACGCGTCGTCGATGGGAGCGAAAGCACGTGGAGCAACAACAGCCGCCATTAGGCCTAGCGGACTTCCTGCAGGTGCAACCACAAGCCCACAAACAGGCGCACGCGCAGGCGCACGCGCAGGCGCAGGTGCCAGCTGCGGGCAGACGCAGCGGATCACGTCATCGCAGTAGCAGCCGCCGACGCTCCGCCAGCCGCCGCCGCAGCGCCAGTCGCAGCACTAGTCGGAAAGTTCAAGCGGCGCGCTCAAAAGAGCGAATGGCGTGGGCCGACGTAGTCACGCCGCCTGCTTCCAAGCAAGCGCCAGCAAAGTCACCGCCAAGCCCAGAGATGATCGCCCTCCGAACCGAGAACGATCGGTTAAAGCACAGAGTCGCCGAGCAAGATGCCCGCATTGCCGAGATGACCGAGAAGCTGGATCGCCTACTTACCCTTCAGCAACAATCATCAACGCCTTCCCAAGACACATCCATGGAATCGGTGACAGATCGGTGACAGATGAACCTGAGCCTCAGGCCAAGAGACGAGCCACTGACGCTCCCAAGGGCAGCAAATTGAGAGCAGCCTTTCGACGCCTCGAAGAGCGCTTCAATCGACACGAAGAAGCCTTCAAACGACATGCCGAAACAACCAACAAGCGCCTAGCAGCACTCGAAGCCACCACGGCGAATATCAACACACGTCTTACAGCGCTCGAGCAGACGTGTCAAGCTATGCAGAACAGCATTCAAGCGATACAAGAGACACTCATTCAGATTCAAGTAGCCATCTCCCGACCCGGCAACGGTCCGCACTACCCGCAACCCGACAAACGCCCAACATGGCCAGAGAAACACTAGTCTCCAACCAAGACCTAGTAGTCTGGCAATGGAACTCAAGCGGATTCCAATGCAGGCGAGCAGCCCTACAGCAACACATCAGACAACTCCCAGGATCACCAGATGTTATTCTACTCCAAGAAACGCATAGGGAGACCCCTCCGAATCTACCAGGATACCGCTCCCACGCCAGCCCACCCAGCGCTCGTGCCGTCGGTAAAGGGGCTGGCCAGGGGGTTTGTACTCTGGTGAGGAAAGGAATCACTTACGTCGAACACACACTTCTGAAGAACAGCGCTATCGAATACTGCGCAGTGGAACTCATCACCGGCCGGAAAAAGAAGAAGAGTACCTTCGTAGTTAACGTATATAGCAACCCCAAGCACTTCCAGCAGAAGTTTCGGACCCTAATACACAAGACAAGCCAACTAGCCCAAGACAACACAACGTTGCTCTGTGGTGACTTCAATGCGTTCCACACGGACTGGGGCTACCCCAAGACGAACCTCAAAGGACGCAGCCTGCTTGAGGACGCCACAGACGCTAATTACCATCTGCTCAACGACCCCACGGCACATACCCGCATCGGCTCGTCGACACAACGAGACACCAACCCCGATCTCACTTTCTGCATATCGACTCACAGCGGTGCCGGGATACGCTGGCGCAATACCGGGGAGACGCTTGGCAGCGACCATTGCATCATAGAAGTTACCGTGCCGCTACAGTCCACAGCGCAAACACTTGCCCCCAAAACACAACGCATAACAGACTGGATCGCCTATCGCAGGGCACTGGAAAGCATCCCAGAACATGTGGACAACATCGAGAAATGGACGCAAGCCCATAACGAAGCGTCCCAAGCAGCCACCACCGACGTTGAGCTCGACGACTCCACCCCACAAGCTGACAGTCGACTCGCACACTTACTCGTGGCAAAGAAGTGCCTACAGAACAGATGGAAAAGACACCGAAACAACCGGAAGCTCCCAAGAGAATCGCAATACTCAACCGAGAAATCGAGAAGCACTGTGCAGTCCTCTGTCCTCAGCAGTGGCCTGCGGTATGTCAAGAAGCCGACGGACCGATGCATAAGAGTCGCACCTGGCACCTCCTACGACACTTGCTAGATGAGAAAAAAGCTAAATGAACGCAGCGCCACGGACTTGCCCGTACCCTTCATCGGGCTCAGCAAGAGCTCGGCGAACCTGAAGTATGCCGACGTCTGAACGCTAGATACCTGCCATCTACCCCCCCTGAGCCTCTCCCAGATTACACGGGAGCACACAACGCTCTCCTCGACAGAGACATTGAAGAGTGGGAATTCAGGGCAGTATGACAAACAGTAAACTGTAGATCGGCAGCAGGACCCGACAGGACGTCGAACAAAGCTCTCCGCAACCTAAATGATGCGGCCGTCTCCGCTCTCACACGTTTCTACAACGAGTGCTGGCTTGGCGGTCGACTACCCAAATGCTGGAAGGAGGCGAAAACAGTCCTAATACCCAAATCTGGGAAGCCTCCTCCCATAGACAATCTGCGCCCCATCTCACTCACATCCTGCGTGGGCAAAGTCCTTGCTCAACCGGTGGCAGCTATACTTGGAAAGCGAAGAGCTATACCCGAACACGATTCTCGGCTTCCGGACGAAATTAGGAACTCAGGATGCCATGCTGTTACTCAAACACGAAGTCATCGACCAGCCGACTCGCACCCTCGACAACAGAGCAGTTCTGGGCCTGGACCTTCAAAGCGCCTTTGATCGAGTCCGTCATTCAGCCATCCTAGAGCAGATATCCCGCCTCAGCATGGGACGGCGTACCTTCTCGTGAGTCAAAGACTTCTTGTCCGACCGAACCACAACTATCCATGCTGGGGATATACAGCTCCCCTCAAATCACTGGGCAGCATTGGGACACCGCAGGGGTCGGGTGATCTCCCCCATGCTATTCAACCTAGTAATGATTGATGTGGCCAACCATCTTGCTAGCCTCCCGACGTCAGGCACACCATCTACGCCGACGATATCACCCTATGGGTGACGGGAGGCAGCGACGGCCACATTGAAGCGACATTACCACAAGCGATTGACGTTATCGAGGACCGGCTTCAGAGCACGGGCCCTAATATGCTCCCCGACCAAGTCTGAGCTTCTAATCCTACCTCCTCACCAGCGCCGGACCCGTACCTCCACGGCTGCAAGCATCACCCTTAGAACAAGAGACGGAACCGCAATCCCACACGTAAAGACCCTGCGTGTACTAGGCCTCCACCTAGATGCGCTCAGACAGAACAGCGTCACCATCAGCAAGTTGGAAACCAAAGTCGTCGCAGCCACCCGACTTATAAGGAGGGTGTCTACGCGCCATGCAGGCATGAGGGAGGCTAGCCTTCTCAGGTTAATACAATCGTTTGCAATCAGTCACATTGCCTATGTGGCAGCCTTTCACAATTGGAAGGCCGTCGAGCGCCAAAAGCTCGACATCATTATCCGCAAGGCATACAAGGCGGCACTCGGCCTCTGCCTACACACCAGCACAGACACGCTCCTCGAACTGGGCGTTCATAACACCCTGGATGAAATAGCCGAAGCCCAGCGCATGGCACAGTTCACGAGACTGTCACAGACCCGCACTGGACGCTACATCTTGCAGCGCCTTGGCTACCAAAGACAAGAATCACAGGACAACAACGTCCCGTTATCCCTACCACAGAGCCTACTGCGCAGCCTCCACGTGCCTCCGGTTCCCCGACATATGCACCCGGAGCATAATCAAGAACGCCGACTCGCCAGGGCGAAGGCGCTTACCGCTACACACGCTGCAGACACCGGCGCTTACTACGTTGACGCCGCGAAGTATCCCAACCGACCTAATACCTACGCCGCGGTAGTGATAGCAGCCGCGTCAAGAGAGACGTACACTGCAGGAAGTTTCACAGCCCGAGACGCCCACCACGCAGAAGAGCTAGCCATCGTGCTAGCCATCACGAACCCAAAGTGCACTACAGTGCTTAGTGACTCAAAACCCGCAATACTGAGCTATGCCACGAACCATGTGTCCCCCGGTGCAGTGAGGGTGTGCGGTGCCCTACCCCCCCGGACGATGCCAATAACTCTACGGTGGTTCCCAGCGCATGTGGGCCCCCTGGGTCTCCGCGAAGGGCATCATGACAACAGGAACGAGGAGGCCGACCGGGCCGCGCACGCGCTCACCTGCCGCGGCGCACTTGATAGTCCGGCCTCCTCCCCTAAATCGACCCAGCCTGTGGAGACGGAGCCACTCGTCACATACGGGGACATCCTCGAGTGGTACCGCATTAATCGCCGACTCTCCCGCCACCTCACCCAAAATTGACAAGAGAAGAATCAGTGACATTTAGACAGCTACAAACGAACTCGCTATTAACCCCGGTGCTAGCCAAGCACAAGTGCCCTGAAGTGTATGTAAGTGATAACTGTGTATTGTGTAAGAAAGAGAGAGCGACTGCGGCTAATATCCTATGGAACTGCGAAGTGAACCCAAGCGAAGGCCAACGCAGCCACAGTGATCCCGCCGCAATGTATGGACGTGGCGAGAAGCAAGGACTGCAATATCCAATTTCTGGCCGTCCAGCAGGTGTTGGCTGCCCTCGAACGCCAGCGACCCGAAAGTGCTACCTCCACCGGAGGTTCAGCATGAATAGGTAGCAGGCGACGTGCGGCAGACCGACTCGACGTTTAGGCCACGTCTCATCTGCAGGTCTCAATAAAGTTGTTTCCTCCTCCTCCTCCAGTGGATCTTGCAAGCAGTAGAACTTTGTGGGGTAGCATTGGAGGAGTCAGAGAAGGAGGAAGACGAGGAGGAAAAACTTCACATAACAGGAGATCTGGTCGGAAAGGCGTATTGAGACATCAGTCCAGTTTCAAGCAGTGACTTCAGTATTTTTTTAGGGATACCTTTCATATTTTAAGGCTGGGTTGTGAGGGTTCCTGCTTCTGGCACACTACTTAAGCTGCCATTCTACGAGGCGTAAAAACACGGCGTCACAAAAAAGCCTGTAAATTTTCCCTGACTGCTGTAGATGCCCGGATTCTAGAGATTTCTCCATAGACGTGCGTACTAGTTTGCACAGCCTGACTGCTAGCGCATGTGGCTAGCTGCGCCTGCGCCTTTGTGAAGGACACAGAAATTGACACTCCTCGTCATGGTATATATATATATATATATATATATATATATACATAATATAAATCATGTTACACTCACTCCAATTTTCCTTGTACGTTTCTCTATAGGTCATGATATATATGCTAATTGAAATATCTTATTATATATAGATTACTTTGCGGATCACGAGCGTAAAATTAGTTTGCACAGCGACTGCTAGCGCAAGCTACGCCTGAAGCACAGAAATGGCGTGGCATATATATATTACTTCAGTCGCCTAAACCGAAACACGTCGGCAATACAGCCACCAGGTTTCAGGAGGCACTGCACGCTAAAGGGGCACTGATACAAAAAATTTTGCATCTTGGTTTTTTTGCTGCGATAAGTAGCTAGTGACCTACTTATCACGTGTGGAAACCTCATTTGCTTCAGGGTGGGTCGGTTGTTTAATTAGACGCATTGTCAATGCGGCCAGTCGCAGTTTAGGTTTCAGCGGGTGCCGCGAAACGCGAGATTTTGTGTAAACAAAGCTGACCACGTGACCATCGGACGGATATCACAGAGCAGAGCTGCCGTGGCACTGTCGAATCCTCGTCGCCGGCAGTTTCTGCGAATGCCACCACGCACTGATCTCGTGAGCCACCTAATTAAAAAGCGACCGTGGACATGACGCAGCCGCTGCGAGTGCAGATTGCTGCCGCCGCTAGAGAACGACGCGCGACGCTCGAGACAGTGGCTGGGAAGACGCGCGCTGGGAGCAGACGGCCGGTCTGCCTACAGTTCCGCCTACAGATGTGTTCGGCTTTCATTTCCGCTCTCGTAAGCGGTGCAGATGACAATTTTCAGTGCAACCGGTCATCGCATCATTAACTCATTTCTCATATAAGGTGCCATTTTTAGGCTTGGATCCAATTTCGGGCAGCGGTAACAAGCTACCTGCGCCGGCCTGCGCCACTTCGCGACCGTGGCCGCCGCCTGCACAGCGACCGTGCGGCAATCGCTCAGTGCGCTTTTCGTGTCCCCGGTGGGCTCTCGAGCCCAGTGTAATAAAAAAAGCAATAAAAATAACTGCCTGGAATCGCTGTATAACTTAGGTCGCGGCCAGCTGGCCGATGAGCCGACGAAATCACGGCGCCTCCGCCGCCAACGATCAGGTCGTTCGTTGCTCGAGAGCAGCGGCTCCGACCTCCGATTGGAGCGGAGAGCCGGACGAAAAACGCCGGCAGTGCGGCAGCGGCCAACACAAACTCGTGACGTGTTTGGATGTTGTTTATTTACAAAATATCCAGGGAATGTCGATTGCGCGATGTCCTCCGCTGGCTGCTCGGTGGCGTTTCGCACACTTTAAAATTGATTTTAAATACGTTCTAGGCTGTATTTGCCGCTGATATTTTGCAGATGATGTATGTGTGTTCACACCAATCTATCTCCGAAGATATCTCGCCTTCAAAATTTTGTGTCAGTACCCCTTTAAGTTTAGTGTTTTTACGAACACGGAGCAATTTGGCGCTTTTGAATACTGCTGCTCCGTGGTCAAGACGCTCGTTTCGGCGCAATAAATACCGAAAACCGCTGAAGGCTAACTCCACCGTATCTCGGTTGAGAAGTCTCATTAATTTAAAAATTCATAAATAAATGTCTATGAGGAACAGTAACTTTGTATTTCGATTGATTTTGACGTTTAACGCACCGAAACTGCACAGGAGATGAGGCGCGCCGTAGTGGAGAGCTCTGGTTTTATTTTGACCATCTGTGCATCTTCAACGCGCGCCGAAATCTCGAACACAGGCGTTCTTGGTTTTTGCAACCATCAGAAGAGCGGCTGTCGCGGCCGGGAATCGAACCCGCGTCCTTGGACTCAGCAGCACAATGCCATAGCCACTGAGCAATCGCGGCGGGTTAACTTCTTGAACTTCGGTATTTCATTTTTGTGTATGGGGTTGGGGAGGTGAGGCGGTTGTAACTGTATATGTAACCAAATGAAATACTATGTGGAAATTTTATACTCGACTGACTTTAACCGAGAATGTATGTATAAACGATCCGTCGTCTTTAATGTCATGACGATTGTTTCCTGGGTTTTTGGCTGGACACTCCGTCCGAGCCTTGGTTTTTGTGTTTCATATCTTCAATTTCAATGTCGAACCACGCAAGCCTCTCGTCGTCGGTTTAAAGAAACAGTGTTTTGTTTTCCACCCCGCTCTGGCTTTCTACGCCGTCGGGAAGGTAGTCACACAAGGCAACGCTTTTTTTTTGTAAATACAATTGTTGAGCCATAACATTTTCATATTTGAGCCACATTAACTTTCACGTCGAGACAGCTTGAGCCCCTGGACAGTACGTTGGTCAAGCTTAAAGTACGTCTGTTTTTAAGTTGCGCTTAACAATAGCTTCAATTATTTAGCGTAATAGATTCCAGCAGTCATAGTATTATTTCAGAACATAGACCTAAATGAATTTTTAAACCTAATTCGCATTGCAACAGGCTGCATAGCCGTTTTCCCCAAATACCGTGTGGCCGCTGAATGGCTGCTGTAGCGGCGGCGTCATCGCAGCCGTCTTAAACCACGATTGCCTTTTACTGACGGCATTCCATGAGATCACGTTTTTTGAAGATTGCAGAGTCATCTGTCCGGTCACTGTAAATAGTATTAGTTTCCATATACGCGAAACAGGACGTTTAGGTGAAGCCGCTTTCATGCGCGATGATTCCGGCAACTCAGAAGGCGCTCCGAAGTGGGAGCCGGGTGAGCCGTCACTGATTTTGCGCGTGATGTTTTGGCTACGACTCCGGATCTCCTCCCTTCAATGCTAGCCAATTCCTTCGCATTAATAATAAAGCTTGTGCACGCTTTTTGAAGACCAAAATTTATAAAATGTTTATTGTAGGATCCCTAAGAGTGGGTGATCATCTCATTCCTCTCCCTCGCGAATTTCAGGCTCATCCCGATGCCCACGCCTTGCTCCGACTTTAGAACAACGCTTCTCCCACGCCCCCCACACACCGCACCAACCTTGCTTTGCATTCCAGTCCTCTCAGTGGTCAGGCTTGCTGGCTTCAGCACCGGCATTGGCTGCCTGTCGCTCGTGCTTTTTACACCATTCACCGTGGTGTCACCGTCATTCCCGTTCCATCCCATTTTACCACTTACATGGCCCAGCACTCGATGCACACTCCATTTTGAAACGAGTACAAGTGGTCACGGACGCGTAGGGCTGACAAAGGGACGAGCCGCTCTTGAGCTTGATGCCCCCCAAGCAACTAGATCGGCAGCGGTGCGAATGCAGCGCCACCGCAGCAATGCGGTCGCCGGCTAAGTTGACGCCGCTCGTCTCGGCACGTGCTCTATCGTTGTCTGTTCTTCTCTCACCTACTTTCTGGTCGTAAACTTCTCAAATTATTGCCACAAATGTTCCATCTCTTGCTCACACAATAAAATTTCGGCGACGGTCAAAGTGCGCCGCAGTGAACCGCCGCCCCTGGAGATTAGTTAGTCTTCGAACTACTTTACTGAGCCTAACACTAAGGTAGACCAGTGGGCTCGGCAACACGACTAGATGCACTCAAGAGGAAGAGATTGTCCATTGATTTCTCCATCTGGTATTCCAGTAAAGATGGACCGGACGAGGGAGATTGTGGTTTACCGTGCGTACTGGGTGATATGGAGTCGAGTTCGAAAACATGCTCGGCGATGTACGGACAGCTTAGAAATCAAGAACACGGTTGGCATAAAGAGGCAATAGAAGAAGGCAGAGAAGAAGGAGCACTAGTACAAGAAAGGCAAGCTGTGAACGGGCATTAGCGGATTTCTTCGAATAACAAAAACTCAATTATTGTATTGCAGTCGGCTTATCACCTTGTCTTAAGGCAGCTAACACTTTAGGAAATGAAAAGCGAGAGTAATACTTAAAAAAAAACAAGACAAAAAGGCGGCAACACTTACACACAATAAGACAACCCATTGTATTCGCTCGCGCGTAACAACATTCTCGTAGCGATAGCTCATTGTAATTTTCTACCACAGCCTTTTAATAACCCGGGTCAATGGCACAACAAGACAAGTTGAATTAACAAAGATAAAATAAAGGTCCATAGGGAAGGGCAGACCACACAAAAGTGTCATCGTCGCGGGGTGTGATGCAAACAGTGAAAATACTAAACAAACCTTGAATATGAGAGGTGGTACTAGACCCTCATATATCATTATTAATTGCAGCCTGCATTCGAACGAAGCTTAGCAATGGTCGCGGTCAACCCACCACGCTGGGTGTCGGCAGGAGCGGTAGGGGCAAAAACGGAAGAATAAAGAAGCCAGTTCTGCCGTCAGGATATCTGCTCTGCCCTGCGGAGCTTCAATGAAAATTCTAATAAATTTCTGCCATACATTGTTTCGGTAATTCTGGCAATTTATTGATTTATCCTTTATCCGATTCTTCTGATTTCCTTTTCACGATCAGGACTTCGACCTTTAGTTTTGCAACCTTCTAGTTAGACGATGAAGAAGGAACGTTTAATTTTGGCGAAACGGTAGTTGTAAGAGATTTTCACTCGCTAGGGTGACGTCCTCAGTCAAGGATGACATGGGAATTGCAGCCAGCTGCGCCCGGGAGCTGGTCTTCCAAATTGGAGCTGGACAGCTGCACCTTCCACTGCTCCTGGGAATGGGCTGGGTGATGAGGCAAATTTTAGGTGTGAGAGAGAACCACCGTTCCAACAACAACTGGTTATTTTTCGATCCTATGATTGGGTATGTTCCATTAACCCATAATCATTGGTATCATGATCTTCGTCGTCGTCGCACGTGGATGCACGAGCAAAGCGACGAAGAAGCAGATACGGAGGATCGTGACCTTGGGCTGCAATTCTCCTCCGAGATGGACCACCGGCGCGTTCTGGAGCAGCTGTCCCGGCTGTACGAGCACCTTCTGCGGCAGGTGATCACGCTCATCACGGCCGTGTCCGTGTGCATGCTGAGCGTGAGCGTGCTTACCCGCGTCGTGCAGCGCAGCCACAACGAGGACCTGCAGCTGCGCTACGTGCGCTACCCGCTCGAGGAAGACGAGGACCTGGACGAGTCCTTCGTGCTGATGAACTCGTTCGCCAACGCCTTCAGCTTCCTCTCCGTCATCATGATCGTCAACTGCACCCTGGTGCTCCTCTACAAGGGCGGACACTACAACATCATCAAGGTCAGTACTGCGTACCTCTGCAGTCAGAGCAGTGACTGCTGAGAGCATAGCCAAGGGAGCGTGCGCGTAGCTCACCATTTCTACTTGCTTTGCGTGTGTGAGACCGAACGAATTTAACGCCCGATAAAAAGAAATTATTTATTGACTAACGAGATTGATACTACTACATCCCGAATGGAAATGAATAATTTAGCGGCTTTTAATAGCCTGACCTTTAAAATATTGTCAAAATGTGGGAGGTGAGGAAGAGTACCCGTACAAGACAACAAAACTAACGGGAATTTCTTAATCGCTAGCCAGTATCTTCTGTATTCGGTGTCGAAATATTTATGGCTATCGTTCCCTAGAAAAAGCACGTTGTTTGAAAGCATTCGCCATTCCAAATACTATGACGGACATCTGATGCTCGTGTAGTTAACGCAACAGAAACTCTCCCGTATCCCAACTAAAGCTCGCACATAAACTGCGCAGGCTTGGCTGATGATGGGTTCGGGCATCTTGCTCTTCTCCACGGGCTACTACTATTTCGGACGGCTGCTATTCTACTTCAACACACCGGTGGACCACGTGACCTGCTCGTTCATCACGTGGAACATTGGCATGGCAGGCATCGCGGCGCTCTACTTCGACGGCCCCTTCATGATGCAGCAGAGCTACCTCGTGTACATGTCCGTGCTCATGGCGCTGGTCCTAGAAGAGTCCCTCCCCGAGTGGACATCCTGGGTCCTCCTCGTTCTCATCTCCATCTGGGACGTTTTCGCGGTGCTCTGCGTCGTGGGTCCGCTCCGGATGCTTCTCGAGACGGCCAAGGAACGCAACGAGCCGCTCTTCCCAGCGCTCGTCTTTTCCACGTCTTCGGCCTGGTGCTACGACATTGGCGAGCGCTCTGCCAGCTTGACCCTCGTCCGCGACATTTCTTCGACGTTCATCGCCAACGCGGATGGCCAGAACCCCGTCAAGGCAGCTGTCACACAAAGCTCACTGCCAACCTCCACTGCGCACGCTGACGTTCAGAATCTGGCGTTGGCACACGACGGCGAAGACGACCAGGATAGAGACGAAAAAACGCATCAACCACTTCCCAAGAATGAACGAGTTGTGGAAGAGTCACGCCCTGCTTCCACCTTGCTGGAGAATACGGACACAGAAACGATGTTCGAAACCACTAACGGATCCAGGACCTCAACCGACAGGCGTGTAGAGGCGCCTGCTATGACGTGCACCGCCATGAGCAAACAGCACATGGCGGTAATCAACGCTCCAAACGAGGCGGCTTCTCTTGGCGAGGCCAATGGCACGAACGACACGGAGAGGCAGATTCCAGGTGCGCCGTCACCACGCACTGTGCCCCAACTGAATGCCCGGGGATTTCAAGCAACGCGCGACTCGGGGGGCTCGTACTACGGCGGCAGGCGTGGAGGTGGTGGGGGACGTGGCGCTTGGCACGACTTTGGGCCTGCTCCGCGTTATATCCCGGAGGAAAACGCTAGTCCCTTTCGTGGCGCCGGTGGTAGCCATTACCGCCGGCATGAAACCGCCGTCACCTCCCGGTGTCCGCACCATGAACCCGCGGGAGAGCCACAGGCCGACCAAGGCATGAAGATGGGGCTCGGGGACTTCATCTTCTACAGCGTGCTCGTGGGGAAGGCCTCGAGGTACGGCACTGCAGCCACGGTGATCACCTGCTACGTGTTCATCATAATGGGCATCTTCCTGACGCTCACGCTGCTGGTACTCCTGCAGAAGCCCCTGCCCGCCCTGCCCTTGTCCATCAGCCTAGGCATGATGGCGTACTTCTTCAGCGTCTCCCTTACCGAGCCGTTCTTCGAGGCCGTGGGCTCGGTGGCCCTCTAGCGCTGCTCGTCCCTGCGTGGGGGCGTCCAGGGTGTTACGTCGACACTCCTGGATTCCTAAGGGGGACAACAGATGGACGCTGGGGGGATTTCGCTCGTGTTTTCGGATGCTGTCTGACGGTACTGACCAGAGGGTTAGTTTTTACGGAAGGGCGATAAAGTATATGAATCTGAGTGACGCATTTTTGATTTACAATACTGCTAGCCCTTGCGGGCTGTGGCAGGGGTGGGAGGTGAACAGGTGAACAATACACACTATTAGGCAAAAAACAAGTCCAGCCGTCGTTGAACGTCCTGTGAGGATCTACATCCTGTAAACACCTCGGGAGGAAGCGCATTCCATTCAACAATAGATCGCACTAGAAACGAAAACTTAAATACATCCACCCGCGGTACATACGCCTGCACAACAAATGAGTGATTGGTACGAGCCGACACTCGCCCTGGGGGGCGCAGGTATATTCCGGGATCCAGTTTGTAGTTTTTATGATACCAGTCGTAAATAAATTTTAAACGAGCTATTTTCCTACGTGTAGCCAATGGTTGAAGGTCAGCCCTAGCAAGCAAAAGTGATACAGACTGTGTTCTCCTGTAATTTGAATAAATAAACCTCGGCTGCCAATCTTTGGACTCATTCAAGTTTGTTAATTTCAGTCTTAGTATGCGGATCCCAAATGATAGCTGCGTACTCCAGCGTTGGTCTAACAATCGTCTTATAGGCCAACAATTTAACAGAGGGTGTTGCAATTCTCAGTTTCCTTCTCAGAAATCCCAGCTTTCGCTTCGCCAGTCCTGTAATGCGGGCAATATGCTTGTCCCACTTTAAATTGCTGGATAGAATAACGCCTAAGTATTTAAACTCAGTAGAACTCTTAATTTCTCTATTGCTTATTGTGTATTTATAGTTTAGGGGGGATTTTTTATTTGAAATTGTCATGCAAACAGTTTTATCGAAATTAATTTTCATGTCCCATTTTTCACACCAGTTATGAATACATCGAAGAGCATCATTGAGGAGCATTTGATCAGAAACACTTTTCACATGACAAAACAAGAGGCAATCATCTGCATATAACCTTACATCAACAAAAAGAGGAACAACTGTTGCAATGTCATTCACATAAATTAAAAAGTGTAAAGGTCCAAACACAGAGTGGCACGCCTGAGGATACGCTTAAAAGAGATGAAAGTGCGCCGTTTATTTTAACAAACTGCAACCTATTGCGCAAGTGAGCCTCAACCCACCTTACAATTGCGGGATCAATACCAAATTTCAACATTTTTTGAATAAGTTTCTGGTGACATACTCTATCAAAGGCCTTAGAGAAATCAATTGCTGTCACATCGACTTGTTCTTTTGAGCTTATCGCAGTAGCGAAAGCATGAATGGTTTCAAAGAGCTGAGTGACGGTTGAAAGGCCTTTTCTAAAACCGTGTTGCTTATTATAAAACAGATTATTGTTTTCTATATATTGAAATATATATTTTGAAATTATATGTTCTATAACTTTGCACGCCGTGCATGTGATACAAATTGGGCGCATTTATAACGAATGGCTATCTCCGCCCAATGTCTTTAAGTTTCTCATTCTGTCTTCATTTTTTTTGTAGTCTGTTGCAACGACTTCTCTGGCAAGTTTCTCAGTTAATAATCAGTAACGTTTATGGCAAAGTCGACCTGGAACCACATGTTGACGACCGGAAAAGGGCCTGAAAAATGCTAGGGGCAATGACCGCTCCCTTGATGTAATATAGAGCACAACATAGTTTACGGAATGTTAATAAAAGACCTTCAAAAAGCACATTACTACACCAAACTATAGCACTGACCACACCAAGCACTGCTAAGGCAAATTACCACTGACGCTCTCCGCTATAAGATAATTTGGGTAGGCTTGTAGAGTCGGTGGATTTATAACATTCGTATCGTTTTTGGCACTGTTTATACCTGTTGTCCTGTTGGTTTTATGTACGTCAAGATGTGCCCATGCGCAATGTCGGGCTCGTGAACAATAATCAATAAACGTATTTGACCCATTGAGCTACTAAAAATCAAAGCCCCTTAAGAAAAAGATGGTTAAGACAACGGTTCTTCGGCCGTGTCAGGATGGTGCAATACGATAGGCGTCGGGGACCCAGGTACAATTCCGACCATGGCAAGCGTCTTGTTGCATTAAAGCTCTTTATGTGCATTTGCTTGTCACATCGCCGTTTTGTGATGCCCGTTGTGTAAAGTTGGCTTTCCTCCAGGGTGTTTTGGAGATGAGGCGACCGCCCTCAGTGAGGCATAGTCAGCTTCGCTTTAAAAGACTGGTCGTTCTGTTCAGCGCCGGAGTGCTAAGATCTGAACTACTCCGGTTTTTCAATTATTACCAATGTGGACAGTTCGCTTCTTTCAAAGCGAAGCTTCTAGGCTGTCACTGATAATGTCCGTACGCTAAAACGCACTGCGGGAAAGCCAACTTTCCCTGATATGACGATTATTGTGGGTGCAGTGTTGAAAAATCAAAATGCTACCTTGAACTGGCGCCCACTCGAAACAGAAGCAGATGTGTCTGCCCCCGCAAGGCTCATATATTCTGAGATTCTAACAAAGCAGCCCGAAATGTATTACCGCTTCCTCATCCCAAGTTGAAAAAAAAACAGGGTCAAACAGCCGTCCTCTCAATTTAAACACCTTCCCTCACCACTCCGGACTACACAAGCTTTATCCAACCCAATAACCGAAGCTACCAGAAGCCATTTAACTTCATGCGCATCCATCCGTACGACATCCCCACGAGACGCCGAAGAACTCGCCATTGCCTTAGCCCTCATCCAATGTTCCAGCAGAGTCATCATCACTGACTCTCAAGCAGCCTGCCGCAGTTTCCTTTCAGGGAGGGTTGCACCAACGACCCGGCGGTTACTTCAGCGATACCGTCCCTCTCACCGAGTGGCGATCGTTTGGACACCTGGCCATGCCTCTGTAACGGGCAACAACTTCGCCCACCAACAGGCTCGCGAACTGGCCTACCGAGCCCCAGAGGTCACCGCAGCTCCGACGCCACTTCTCACCTATCAAGAAATTACCCAATTTTACCGGACCACCAGACAAAAATTCCCGTGCCCTCACCCATCCCTCAGCAAAACTCAGGAAATAACACTCCGACAATTACAAGCAGGCACGTACGTTCACCCGGTTCGAATGAATTTATTGTTTCCCACACAGTACTCCGCGCTATGCAAGTTTTGTCCACAGCTAGGTACCCTCCAGCATATAATTGTGGAATGCGCTCACAACCCAGCCCTACCACCCCTCTCCACCTGTTCCTTTCCTGAGCTGTGGGAGACACTGTTGACCAGCTGTCAACCGGAGGACCAGACTCTCCTGGTGACACGGGCCAAGACGGCGAGGGCAACGCATGGATTCCCGGACTAGGGTTCCACTCTCACATTTGAGCTCATTAAAATGTTTTGTCTCTCTCGCTGTGCCTTAAAAGCAACTAATTAGCCACCCTCTACCATACAACAGGGTGCGGCAGAATTGACAAACACCCTCTAACAGAGGAGCAGAGGAGTGAGGCACTGTCTAGCGCCGACTACGACGAGCAGTGACGAACAATATCCAGAACAGCCGTCGGCGCCCTGGAGACGGTAACCCGGGACTGTGGCACTCATCATCATCATTATCATCATCATCACCAGCCTATCTACGCCACTGCAGGGCAAAGGCCTCTCCCATTAATCTCCAATTATCCCGGCCCTGTTCCAAGTGTGACCAATTTATCCCCGCAAACGTCTTGATCTCATCTGCCCATCTAACTTTCTGCCGCCCCCTGCAACGTTTGCCTTTTCTAGGGATCCACTCTATTACCCTTAATGACCAATGGTTATCTTGCCTTGGGATTACATGCCCCGCCCACGTCCATTTCTTCTTCTTAATTTCTACTAAAATTCAACCCGCCTAATACTAATATGGGCACCCGCCACGTCCTCAAAAACCAACGAGTACAATAAAGTTATTTCTCTCTCTCAGTCAAGTTAAAAGTAGGCCAGTTTTTGAAATCTGCCATTGACGGACCAGTTCGTGGTCATCGCAATAGTGATGGCAATAGAGTCAGGAGTTTGTGCAGGTTTGCCGTTCGTTCGGTGGAGGACCCACTCCAATAACCCATGCTAGACCACTTTTGGTTGAATAAACTGCAATTTCAGATAATAGTTGTGCACCAGTTTTGTGGATCGGGATGTGGTTGGGGTGATTTAAATGTACGGTGCCTGGCGAAAGCTAGGCACTACCAAACTAGGTGTGTGAGGTCTGATGGAGTGGTGGTATGGCGGTAATGACATCGAGGCGGAAGTTGAGGGGTATACTGCGAAGTGTTTAGAAGGTGAAGGTTGAATTTGCTATATATTTGTAAATAAAGATTTCACCTGAGTGTGGAAGAGGTGTTCGGCGGCTGAGGTAGCCAGCTGGAGTTTCCGCTCTTAGACGGGCACGTCGATCCTTCTTGTTTTGGTAGATGCGCATCACTGGGAAGGGCGAAGGGTACCACCTTACCCAAGCCAACAGTTGAGGATGGGAGGGGGAACTCTCCTGAGCGCTCTCATGAGGCGCCTGGTTGCCTGAAGAAAATGGTTTGTGGCCAGGTACCCAGTCGACGCGGATGCTTGTATTGTTCGGGTGGAAGAGTTGAATTCGATACAAAATTTCATGGACGACGGGGTGGGTGGAATTATACGATCGCAAAGCTGTGAGGGATTCGTAAAAATCTGTGAGGATACGTATGGAGGGCGGTAGAGGTGTTCACAATCAAAGACGATAGATGACACAGCGTAGTTAATAGCGTACCGCTCCGTATCGAGGCCGGAAAGTTCTCTGCCAAGTATGGTGGTGTACCCTGAGAAAGCCGGGGCCTCAGGACATGTCCAAGCAAGGACTGCGCCGTGATGGTTTACACTTGCGTCCGTGAAAATGTCAAGTTCATTCTGAAGGTGATCTCTTTGGAGGTGTCGGATTCGCCGCTGTAGCAATGATATATTACTCTGCTCTATATGTTTGCTGTGCGTAGAAGTGTCGCTGCCAGGGTGCCACGGGGACTGGGTTATCGGAAGTACTTGTGGTTTTCTGGCGTCCTGAATGATGGCTACATTAGGAGGAAGAGGTAGAGCTTTTTACCAATGGCTGTATGCTTTGGTAATCCAGTGACTGTCCCGAGGGTCGCCCGATGTAGCACCTGAATGGTTTTAATGTGGGTCTTCTTAAGGTCGTGCGCCGTTGCACCGTGCGTGAGGGTGCTAAAAGTGAATAAAAGCCTCTTTGTCGAACGACAAAGATGGTTGAAGAGGAGGAACACATGCAGGAGGCTCATACAAACAGATTTGAAGGTAGCGAAGCTGTGCGCAACCTTCGCGTAGAACACGACGATTCAAGTTTTTGATTGCTGGCGATTTGCTTCTTCGCTGCCGCAACAACCTTTACTCAATCTTTGTTGCTATAACGGGGAAGAACAAGCAAATCAAAGAAACTGAACGAACGAACCAAACGCGCACACTTAAACTAAGCGCGCAGATGCAACCTGTGACCTGGCACGTGTTCTGGCTCGAGCAGGTGGCGTGATGCCTCTCCCCACAGGTGCGGCCGAGTGAGTAAGCCGTTTGACTCTGTAATATAAACCCGTGGTCATTGCCGAGTGGCTGAGACGACTGGCACTGCGAAACCGATTCTGATGTCGTGGTCATTGTTGGAGTTGACACTGGGCCGTCTCGGCTTCTGAAGTTGCAGTCTTCTGCCCATTGGTTTATGGACAGCTTCACTGAAACTCCAAGTCTCACACCCGTTGTGAGCTTTCTTTACTTTTTCGGCGTGAGGCGCGCGCTCACGAGTGCGCTATGACGTGTCTTTCTCGTTCCGAGGAAGTGTCGCCATTATATGCCGAACGCTGGGGTTGTCTTTTTGTGGCCAATATATAGGCCAATCTCGCTCATTGGTATGGTTGGCTTGAGGAACGTGCGGTCGAGACAAGCATGCACGAGTGGTCGGAAGTTCTTGGAATTTTCAACTGCGGACACCATGCACAAACGATTTCCTCTACAGCTCCGTTGTTAATAACAGTCTGAACACGAAGTTTTCTTGCGCCGCAATCTGAGTCGAATCAAAGTGCTACCTCCTGAAAGATTCGTTCGGTGTCGCCTGAATTTGATCTTTGATTCTGATGCTGCCTTTTATTTGTTCTGCACACACTAACTCGTGGGTGCGGTGGGGCATGAATGAGCTGTTGACTTGGCACCTGCGCTTGATGTGGCCTTTATGGAGACCTATTGTGTAAGCTGACGTTCTTGCAGTGTGTTTTGAGCAGAACGATTTAGATTATGGACCTTGATTTCGGTCTTTGAAGGCATTGGCTTTCGACTAGCGAAAGCTTCGTGCTTGAAGCATCTTTCACTACAACCCCGATCATCATCGCCGTGAGAGAAAGTTGGCTTTTCTGCAGGGCTTTTAGGTGTGAGCAGTCGTCATCAGTAAAATGGGCGGTGATTTCTGGGTAGTTGGTGCATACTATCTGATTCAAAACAGTGCCAGTAGATGAAACAAGGAACGACAAGACAAATTGCCGTGTGTTGTTCTTCGTTTCGTCTATTAGCGCTGTTTTGAATTCAAGTGAGGCATTGCCCCAATTGTCGACAGAGCCACTAAGCTGCCCATGCCTCCTATCCAGCCCTTCGCCAAGGGAGGACAATCTACAAGAATGAGAGTCTAAACAAGGTTGACTACCAGGCAGCAAGAAAGCTGTCATTACTAGCGAAAGCTCCAAGCTCCATGGCACTAAGATGTCCCAAAGGAAGAAATCGGATCAACAACCCAAGGTGGATTAAGTCGATGATTTCGCCGACTTCCCACAGATTCGGTCTCAGCGATCAAACAATAGTGGAGCCTCAATCGCCTCAGCTGCTTCTTGCGTTGATTCTCTTCCCCAGACTTCAACACCACTACGGCTGGCGTGCAACGGTCCTCGTCGAACCCCAACAAGCCGGCAGCAAGAGCAGCCCACTTCCACCTCAAGCTCCTCATGGCAAGTGCTGTTGAATGCTGTACGGTCTTTGTTGACTTATTTCACGTCTCTAGTGGCGCGTGCCATGTTAACTATACATGATGTCGTTGCTCCTTTCACGCAGCATTGGCATTGAACCCTGGCACTACAGTGCGGAAACAAAATATCCTGAATCAAGCTACCATATTTCAATCGAATGCCCGTGGACTAAATTCCCGACTATCTGATCTCCGGCAATTTGTCCACAAGCACCACTTCCCAATAGCAATATCTGACTCCAACCTGCGCGCTCAGGTTCGGATTTCTGGCTATTCGCTCTTGGGATCCGTGACTGGCAGGGGCCGAAGCAGAGTCCTGTTGGCGATTCGAAGTGACCTGACATTTGTTGTCCACAGTGTGCCCTCAGACTCTTCTAATGAGTATGTCGCGGCCACGGTGAAACAGAATGACGTGAAATTTACAGTCATCACAGGCTACATACCACCACGAGCGAATTTTGACGCCAAGCGTCTGCACTTCGTATTGGTCAACACGCCATCAGCGCATGTTCTTACGGGTGACTTCAATGCACATCACCCGGCTTGGGGCAGAAGAAGAACAACACCTCGGGGAAACCACCTTCTAAACGTCGCTAGCGATGCCGGATTACACATCCTAAACACGAGCAGCGCCACATTCGTTCATGGAAAAGCATCCAGTGCTTTGAATATGACAATGATATCTGTCTCCTTGGTGACATCCACGTCGTGGTTTGCTGATGTGGAAAGCTTCGGCAGAGACCATCTTCCAACTTACACAGTAATCAAGGGAATTGGTGGTGGTCCGCAAAACTCATAGCGTGCAGCACGAATTGGGATAAGTTTAGAGATATCCTGGAGGATGGCAGTGCCACTTTTATCACGCATGAAAAGTTTGCTGAAGCTATCTCTAACGCAAGAGCTGCGTCCGAGAGACGTTGTTTGCTCCCCAAAGAGTAATCAGCAATAGACAGTGAGTACGAGCGTCTTCGCGCCCTCCGCAGGAGAACAGAGCGGCGAGCACGCAAGACGAAGTCTCCGGAGGACATTAGAGCTGCTAGACGTGCGCAGAAACATGTCAAAAAGCACATCCGCAAGCTCGCGGAACTGCGCTGGAAACAGTTCTGCTCTTGGCTGGATCCACGAAACCCACTAACACGTATATGGCAAATTTTTCGCACCTTAAGAACCCCGCCATGTCTGCTTCACCCGTTCTCAACGGTTGCTCTTCAGAAGGACGTTCGTGAAGTGAGTGTTGCAGATGAATTTCGCACGAAGATCACCACTCCGCCCTGAAACGTTGTGATCTCGGAGGTATCCGTGTTTTGCCACTCCATCACAAATGCCAAGCTGATGGATGAACCTTTCACCATTGAAGAGCTCACCAGGGCGTTGAATACTCTCAATTAGTCTTCTTCCCCTGGCGCTGATGTCACCACGTATTTGGCTGTACACCACTTGGGCACGAAAGCTCTTCATCACCTCCTCTCCCTGTACAACGAATCGTGGCATAGAGGGTGCGTTGAAGCCAGCTGAAAAATCGCCCAGATCGTAGCGGTCCTTAAACCAGGCGAGCCAGCCACAGATATAGATTCGTACCGGCAAATTGCACTTATAAGTTTTATTGGCAAGCTAATGGAGACGATGGTGTTAGAATGGCTTGCTTGGAACCTTGAAATTCGAGGCGTTTATCCATCGCAAATGTCTGGATTCAGGCGAGGACGAAGCAGCCCAGTTAACATACTTTCCTTCGTGGCGGATATCTCGCGACAAAAAGCAGCTGGGAATATAACTACAGCTATCTTTTTGACGTCAAGACAGCGTTGACAGCCTGGCACACGAAGCTATCCGAAGAGAGATGACGTTCGTAGGTCCGTGAGGACGTATGTTGAAGTGCCTCTGCGATTACCTACATCATCGGTACGTTTATATGGTCATCAGTGATGGTGCAACGACCGAGCAGCCTGTCACACATGGTGTTCCTTAAGGCGGCGTCTTGAGTCAGACTCTTTTTAGCACATGCCTTGTACGCCTGTCAACGGCTCTACCTCAAGGTGTCAATATTTCGCTGTCGCAGATAACATCTGCATCTGGGTTTCAGGAAAAAACCGCCGAAACATTCGCGCCGCACTTAGAGAGCGATCCTGGTGATGCGAAAGTGCCTCAGATGCTGCGGGTTGATCTCCTCCCTTCAGAAGTGTGCAGCGATTGCGTTCACACGGCGTGGCATTTCACGATATACGCTCAGTGTAGAAAGTACGCAGATACCCTATGTCAAACACCACAACTTTCTCGGTGTCATGTTTGACCGCTTGATGTCTTGGACTCCCCATATTCGGCAGTTGAAAGAAAGGCTTTTGTCTTTCGTGCGCATTTTCCGCATGTTGAGTGGACAATATTGGGGATGCTCCGTGTCCTCTCTTGTGAGCCTCTACCAAGCACTCTTTCTCGGCCTTTTACGCACAGCCAGCCGGCCCTACATCAACTGTTTTCTAAAAATTTGAACGTCATATATTCGGTGCTGGCGAGAGCTCTACGCACGTGCCTAGGTCTTACCAAATGCATATCGACAATTGGAACTTTGCGGAAAGCTCGGAGCCTCTGTGTGTCAGTGCTTCAACATCAAGAGTGCCTTCGAACGTCTCTACGCCATGTCACTCGGTGTCATGCGCATCATCTGGCAGCCATCACTGCATCGCATGTAAGAGACTTGCTTCTAGCAAACTTGCAGCGACCTGTAAAACCAGCATTGCCGCCGTGGATACTCTCACCATGGAATAATAGCAAAAATTCCCAGAATAAAAAAATCCGTCCATGCCCGCACCTGCACTGACGTTTTTGACACTTGAATATATATTTATCGCGTTCGCAGACCACACGCACATTTATGCGGACGACTCAGTGACCACAGAATCATCTGCCATTGGCGTGTGGAAAACTGAGCCACAAAACATCATCCACCACTACTGAGCTAGCAGCTGCAATGGCTGCCCTTCATTTCACTGGCGCACACTATGCCCGGCGATGGATGACCTTCTTAGCCTCACGGGGTGTTTGGCAAACTTTAAGAAGGCTGTCCAACCACCACAGTCAGCTTGTGTGCGAAATCAGCGAAACACACAAAGCGGTTGTGCGCGCGGGCCATCACATCGGGCTTCAATGGTTGCCTGGTCATTCTTGAATAGAAGGAAATACTACATCTGATGCAGCCGCCAATGGTGGCCACTCTCTACGTAACACGACACAGCTTCCTTCCTGTCGGGAGGATGGATGTGCCCTTATCTATCGAACAGGTTGGAGTGAGAAAATGTTGAAGTGCCAGCACCCTCGCAGCGGAGATCCATGTCTGCATGGAATTGACCCTCTCTTTAAATTCCGTGTTCCACCCGGCCTAACCAAACCGTCTGAAGGTGCACTGCATCGTTTGCGGCTTAATGTGGCTTACACCAGAAGCTTCAAGTTCAAAATAGGGTGGGAGGATTCACCACTGTGCCCCATGTGCGCAGTGCGCGAGACTGCCGAGCACTTGTGTATATGCTCGCCTTGTGGCGCTGCGCGAGTAACAGCGGCTAGCTGCCTGTGTCCTGTACGACGTGGATCAAGGCTTCAGTTGTGTCACTCTCTTGGACCCTGGGCCAACAACAATCACTCAGCTGTAGGGACAAAAAATCTTCTGCGTTTTCTGCGAGATTCTGGACAAGACAAAACTTTCTAATTCCTTCATTCTGCGCATGGCTACATCTGCACGCGTTTGCGTCGTCATGGTCGCTTTGACTCCTTATTGTTAATAGGCGCTCTGCTCTTCCTGGGCTCGAATCGCACTATTTTTTCTTAACTGTATTTGGAGTTTTTTTGTTACATTTTATTGCGTGTCATTTTTATTAACTTTTATTTTCTCTGTAATTATTACCTTCCCAATCTCTCACATTCACTTCACTGCACTGTAGTCATCCTCATCTGGCGTAGCAAGCTCTGCCGCTAGCAAAGCTGACCACTCCAGCCCACATTAAAGAGTTCTTTCTCTCTCTTTCTCTCTTCGCTCTCTCTCTCTCTCTCTCTCTCTCTCTCTCTCCCTTTCTTTCTTTTTTTTCTCTCTGCTATCAAACTATTTTCTTTAGGCTGAGCAAACGTAACCTGGACACGAATGTAATGAAATGTTTTTGTTTTCTTCTCTTGTCCGTGTGTTAGTTTTGCCCTTCCTACCGATGCAATGTACTGAAATGTATTCATTGTGACATAACTGCATCCAATATGCGACTGTCAATGGTTAGGAATCGGACCTTCACCGAGTGACGTCCGGTGTGCCGCAGGGGTCAGTTGTAGCACCTCTCCTATTTCTCATATATATTAATGAGCTTCCTGCATCTGTTTTTTTCTTCCATACGGCTGTTTGCCGACTATTGCGTGATATGCAGAACAATTGCTAACCAATCACATGTTTCTTGCCTCCACTCTGACGTTGACAACATTTCTGCATGGCGTGTCAGCTGGATGATGAGACTTAATACAAGCGCAAATCAATGACAATTTCACGGAAGACTAATCCCCAAGACACCGCTTATTGTCTGAATTACTTGCCTTTATCCCCTGTTAAGAATTATAAATGACTTGGTGCCTAAATTACTAATGACCTAACCTGGCAGTCACATTCAGCACATAACCAACAATGTCAACAGGATGCTTAGGTTTTTTCCGTCGAAACTTTTCTCTTCAGCCCACCTCACTAAAAACTGTTGCTCTATAAGACGTTAGTGCGGTTAAAAGTAGAATATGCATCAGGAGTTCGGGATGCACCACCTGACACGCTTATTCCCACACTCGAATCAATACTGAATCGCGCAGCACAATTTATACTTTCAAATTATTCCCAATTGGTAGTGTCACACACATGAAATAGTCATTACATCTCCTTGAATTTTCGACCTGTCAATTAATATCTCATATGTCACTCTTTCATAAACTTTTTTATACAAATTATAGCCTAAAAGAAACTCTTTTCAGTCGTCCTGGCCACCTATCATCTCGCATAGACCACGACATGAAAGTTGGCATTCCACAACGCAGGACTAATCTTTTCTGTGATTCTTTTGTATCCAGAACCAGCAAGGGGCTGGAAACACCTTCCGGCCTCGGTTTTCTTAAGTACAGATCAATCCACTTTGAAAACCGCACTTCTTGGCTGTATAACCTGAGACTCCCATTCTGGTCCATTACTTGTTTGTTACTTAATTCTTACAGTTTTTTTTCAGGGTATACCCTGTTCCTTCTGTAACGCCTGGATTGCCCTGAGAGGTTTCTTCAAACAGACAGTGCAGACGAAGGGATTCCCGTCTTTTCTTAACATTTACGGATATTAAAAGATACGACCGGGGCAGGAGGACTGTCTTACAAAATAAATAATTGCGAACATGAAGCCTCACGAGTGTCACTGATGGGTCGTAGAAATGTCTTTCACGCGAGCTTTGACAAGACATTTTCAGCCTTTTTTCTGATTATTACATGAATATCTAATTATGGCATTTAAGAAAGCCCTTTGGTTAACTAGAGCTGATCAAGCAACTCACTCACTCGCTCACTCACTCACTCACTCACTCACTCACTCACTCACTCACTCACTCACTCACTCACTCACTCACAATCGCATCACTCATTCACTCCTCACTCACTTCACCTTCACTCAATTGAAAAGACGTTTTTCTATCCAGGATCTAGAGTAGAACTTTAACTGCCGACGCATTGACAATTTTACCTCCACCGAGTGTATGCGTAAGTGTGGTCGAGATGACTTATGCATATACACGCCGAAAAACACTTATCTGCGCCTGTGCTGTAATATGCATGTTCCTGGAATCCTACCTGTGTCATTAATAGTTAAAGCAGCGCATAACGGACGCACAACAGCCTCGCATAAGACTCAATATTTATCTAGAGGCGAAGGTTTCATCCCCCATACAGGGTGCGAGAGCTAGGTAAAAAACAAGTACCAAAAATTAAAGTATTTAAAAGCACATTCGATCGCACCAGAGTTTCTCTTCGTGTGTAGCGATATAATTTATACCAAAACGACCTGACTGCGCGAGATCTCGATGGTAGCATTTACGAGTCACTAGGAAGACTATAAAAACCAGACTATATATGACGGCGCTTCCTATGAAACCAAACTATATATGACTGCGCTTCCTGTCTCACTGAACGGTAATGTTACACTTGTACGCAACTCCTGCCAGAGACAAAAAAAAAACATTTCATCCGGACCGGACAGAGCAGTGTAAGACAGGGCATTGCTATCTTTAACAGTTTTTAGAAAAAGACGCTTAAAACGCTGATATGTGCTATACATTTTCACCGATAATCATGCTGTTATCCATTCGTCGGAATGTAAACGTGAGGGGCTCAAGGTACTGTTGTTGATACGTTGCCACCTTCTCTCACAAAATCCGTTTTAAAATTAAACGCAGAGATAAGAGGCTCCTGGGTTCTAGATTGTCCGTTGACACAAAGCGTTTTATACTTGTAACGGTAATGACATACATATTCGAGTTATTTGCAAAGCGCACAGCCTGATACTGAATTGCCCCGAATTTGTCCGCAAGACTTAACGTTCGCCTCCTAAACCAAAGCGCCATACTAATTCTCAATGTTTCTTCACAGAATTTCAGAAAGCTAAATAATTCTTGCGCCCAAACACGAACCGCTACGGACCGTTACGAACCTTTTTTTTCGGCCCGAGCTGAACCACAACGTAACCTTTATTGATGAGACGAAACAAAAACCGAAACAAAAAGCGTTTTGTAGCGGCACCCTGAAGAAGTCTGACAGAGCCGTTGCATTTTTAAAGTCGCAGCTTGGCCTTTACATGGCTGTGCTTCGGCGTAGTAATTAGGGGAAGTCCTATTTTCAGCACTTAGAAGGCATAATCAGGTTTACCGGCCGAAAGGCTACGTTTTATCTTCATTCGCGTGAAATACGTTTTACGCTTGCCCTGATAAAACTATTACCTTGTACCCATAAACAGAAGCCCATATTCACAAACTTCCCAAACCGACCTAACTTCTGAGAAACATCTGAACCGCTGTGTTTGTGGTTTAAAAGCTCTATTGCCACACAACTAAAGTAGAAGAAGAAAGCGCCACTCAAAGAAAGGAAACTGTTTCTAGTGAATCACTCAGAAGCGTAGAAAGGAATACGAAAGTCACGCTGCAAATCCTACGAGTCAAAGCTACAACTCCGAGATGACGATCAAGGCTGCGTACTGAGTCATCTTTGCCATTCCCGTCTGGCGATGTCGTTAAGAACATTAAAAGAAGAAATATCTTCTTACACAGATAACAATAGGCAGCCTCTGAAAAATCAGCTGCGAGAGATACGGTGCTTCGATTCATCTTTCGGGTCTTCATGTTGTGGCGGTGTCGACAGGGCAGATGCGGCGAAGGTTGCGGCTGTCGTGAATATTTGACGAGAGGCGGTAGGAACGGCAGCTTTCCCGCGACGTGGGCGTCGCAGACGTGTCTCTCTTCGAGTTCATCATAGGGAAACCAGCCCCACTTCGGAGCGTATTGCTCAGCGCTATGTGCGCACTCTCAACGGCCACGACTGAAGAGTGTCTTCCTTTTTTGTGCACTCGGCACTCCGCTGCACCGGTTCTCTCACGCCACGCCCACGCTCCACTCCGGCCTTGGGCGGAACTCCCGTATTTCACAAAAAAGTTACGTTTTGTTGAATTTGCCTTTTCCAGCGCAAAAAGCTGCCACTGCTTTTACAGGCACGCATTTGCGTAATGCCGATTAATTCATTTTTTTTAAAACTACATTGGTTAACGAATCGTATCACATCCACGTCGACAGTGAACTTTCAGTGATACGCCAAAAAAAATGAAAATCAGACCAACGTTGTCGAATGATCAACAGCTTGTTGTTGTCTTTTCTAGCTCTTCTTCCTGCTCTCGTCGGTACATTGTATGGGGTTCGACTCGAAGATGTCAACAATCGGAATTTGGTCATCACTTGAAACGAAGACGACTCTCCCCAAACGCAGCCGCGATAGCTCGAAAATTCAGCTCATCTCAGCTATTAATTTTTAGTGCTTGTAAGTGCCCCGGGTGATCGCTTCGTTTTGGGCACGTCAGTAACGTTCGCGCATTGCCATTTATACGCCGATACTCAGGCAGTTCTCCAAATGCACTGAAACCCGGAAGTTTAGCCGAATATCTGCCAGTTAAAAAAGGTGGAAATATCACCCCTGTGCAGAATACTAACTCGCCAGGGCCAATATTGCCCTGAAATACAAAATTCATCTCTTCAGTGTCCCGCTGACCTCAAACAGTGCCTCCTCCTTCGGCTTCTTTGCTGCCTGTCCTGCTAGAGCCGTGAATGGGGCTTCACTTGGCTTGTCTATGGCCCCAAATTCAACCCTTTGTGCTGTTCTGTTTATACGGACTTTTTTTACCGGCGCATCAAATGTGAGGTTGGTGTCGCCGCAATCAACTGTGCTCAAATGCAGTTGAAAATCATTAGACTAGTGGTACATCAAACTCGAAGGTACCCCAGGATTTTGTTTGAATTATAAGAAGTTCTACTAAATATGACTCGGGCCAACATACCATGTTGTGTTGTACTGAAGCACTCCCATATATTTAATAATACAACATTCACTCACAATAATGAAGTGCAATTCAGACTGAAAAAATAACCAACCTATGACTGAGAACTCCAAACAATGTTTGTTATGCCAGCAAGGTTAGCCCGTTCATGCAGAGAGGTTTCTGCACTGCTCAAGAAGTTGGGGATTTCTGCACTGGTCAAGAAGTTGGGGATTCCTGCACTGTTCTGAAAGAATGCCTGTGTTTAGCTAGAAGCCGGCAAATGGAGCGCATATTTTCCGCCAAGCACAACCAAAACGTACAAATTGACCGAATTTACGCAATGTTGAATTTTGAATTAGGCGCCTTTAAAATACGTAGAAGACATAGCGGGCCATCAAGATTTTAAATTTGATTGAATTAAGCGAAAGTTTGAATTCTTCGAGTTTAAAATATCGCGAATGAACCGTATTGCTTAATGTTATATATTAGCCAAAGAAAACTTTCAAACAAACTGTGTCGCCGAACGTGCGCAAATCAATGCTACTTCTGCGGCTTGATTTCCAGCCAGGGCGTTACCGCGTGCAATAGGCGACCGGATAATTTGCCTACAGCGGTTACAAACGTGCGCAGGTCGTTTTTGCTGATTGGCCTGCTTCGGATAGTGAGGAAAAACAGGCAGTACGCTGTGCGTGATACGTGAACGTGTTGTTTTGCTTTTCGTTGACGTATCGTCGCCCCCCGGGAAAAATCGATACGCCGTCTCTGCAGTCCCTTCTTGGGGATGCTTTTGTTTGAAAAACGCTCGCTGGCAGCTCCTTTCTACGCCTAATGCGGTTATGTGGTCCCCTTTTTCGGCCAACGCCTCACAAGTTCAATGCCCAAAAAGGGTGGGCTGATACGAATCTAGCTTTTATTTTGGGCTTCGGGCTCCAGCGCACAGCCCCTTTGTGCGCTGTTAGTTTTAGCTTTGATGTTTGTTGCCATCGGTTTGCTGTGTGGTCTCAAGTTAGTGAAAACGTTTTAGTTCTTGCCTGATACCATTGTGTGCTACCAGTTGCACGTCGGAAATTGCTTGGTACCATTACTTCGGCAACAACAAAAGACGCAGTTGTGGGCTTACAAGTGCTTTCGCGTCTTTTCAGCTGTGTTTATCAAGCCGATATGCATCTGGCCGCTCTCAAATGGGAGGGTATTTGAAAAAATGCTTGCCCTTGAAAACCCAACTTGTCCTTAGCGGTAATTAACATGCTTTGGAATTGACACACAGATCAGAAACCGGCTTGGACGAGTTAAGAGTACTCACGGATGCGACACGTTTTTAGCTGATAATTTTCTCGCGTCTCTTATGTCTTTATGTAGTAGAGTAGAGCCCACATATAACGTGCCTACTTAAAACGAACTTTTGCTTTTAACGAACAAAACCCGCGTGACCATCAAAATGCACGTTATTTCAATGGCATAAAATCCCACGTACAACGAACGTCTTTGAGCGCTGCCGATAGGTTACAGCGAACGGCCGGCGTCGCGATGTGGGTTGAAATGATGGCCTAGTCTGCCCAGCTCTACCGGCGAGAGAGGATTTTGAAGTGGATCGTCGACGCACGGGCTCGAAACATTCCATTTATTGGCCCAATGATGCTACGCAAAGCGAGAGACTTTGCATTTATGTCGGATTTTCGCGACTTCTGCCCAGGCAATGGCTGGCTACATCGGTTAAATGTGCCGCACGGCATTGTTTTTAAGTCGATTGTCTGCGAAGCGGCGTCCGCAAGTGACCGAGATATTGCAGCGTGGCTTGAAAAAAACAATGAAGAAGTTGTTTCAAGTTATATATAGCGCGAGTCTATAACGCAAATGACACTGCGTTATTTTACCAGATGGTGCCCGATGAAACGCACGCCATGAAAGGCGACACATACACTGGCGGGAAACATAGCAAAGTGCGCGTCACAGCACTTCTTTGCACGAACATGGATGGCAGCGACCGGCGCGCGCCCTTCGTCATGCGAAAATAGAAGGAGCCGCGTTACTTGAGGAGTTATGTTGCCGTGCGCTACAGGCACAACACTAAGGCGTGGATGACGGGCGATTTATTCGCGTATTGGCTGAGCGAGTTCCACCGTGACATGCAGAGGCAAGGCAGGCGCGTGCTGCTCGTGATCAATAACTGCTCTTCACCACGCGCAAACTTCCCTCACGGCAGTGACCTGCTTTTCCTGCCACCCAACACCGCTTCGAACGTGCAGCCGCTTGATTTGGGAATAATACGTGCCTTTAAGGCATCGTATAGGCCCCGCGTTGTGGAGCGCTTGGTCATAGCTGTTGATCGCCCGGAAGCCAACTTGCCGCTTCGAGTTTCCCTGTATTCAGCTGTAGAGATTGTAGAGACGCGCCCGGGTAGCGCGAACGCCGCTAGCTGGGCCGAAATGTGGGCGTGAAGCCCGCGAAGAATAAACGACCAGCGCGCAGTTCACGAACAGCAAAAAGTCCCGTTTATTCCACCCCAATACCTTTATACAGAGTGGGGGCGCCACCTCCCAGTTACTCCAATCATCAGGTGGCGTCCTCTACAGAGATGGTGAATGTTGCCTGATCGGTGGTGACAGCCACTTGTGCGGAGGTGTTTCCGCAAGGTCGGCTTCGTCGACACACAACCTGAAGCCGAGCTTGATCGTTCCGATGGTCAGTCCGGCAGAAATTTGTGGCAACGAGTCGTCGACTCCGACATGGGGGGCCATGACCTCGGCTCGGTCGATTTCGTTTGAGCCGATGAAGATGCTGGCACTGCTGAACCATACACGGATGTGGGCATCGCTAATGAAGTGCGGGGCAAGAGCGATGTGGAGGAATGACGCGCGGACGAGGACGGAACTTCTGAGCTTGCGCCTATGAGAACACCTGTTTGCAATGGGCTACATAGAGGACCTTAAACAACTTGCTCACCCCAAGGGCCTCGGCAAAGAGCACGCGGCTGCTCTAAATAAACTGGAGACCGCCCTCATCAAGTCTACACTGCAGAAACAAGCAGCCAAAATTCTGTATTGACTTCCGATTTCTTAGTCCATTTACTACGAACTTCGGGATATAACGAACGGAGGCCGCGTGACGCTCAGGTTCGCTATAAGCGGGCTCGACTGTATTTATATATTTTTTTTTTCGCTGGCGCCTTGGGGTCGACGAGAGGAAGGGCCTGACAACCTTGTGCAACGTAATAGGGCGAAGTTCAAAGATAATGTGCTCACCGTTTCTCGGAAGTCATGGGGTGCCGGACATGCGCGAGGTTTTTATGCCTGCTAGTGGCATGCATCTGCCTCGGCAGTTTCCACCCAAAAACAAGAGCGCGCATTTAAATAAAAGGTGAGACATGACACAATAGCACAAGATAAATATTCATAAGACAAATACTCAAGAGCGAATATTCGGCACTGCCGCCTGTACCAAGTTTTCCAAGCACCATGCACATGTCCCATCGCTCTGAGACCGGTCTTTAGCTCTGCACAGCCCCTTTTCACCGATGAGGCATGGTGTTTTATCGACAATTTCACGGAGGAGTACCAGCATTTAAACAAGGGCGCTGGAATTGCGCTCCTCGAAGAAAACGCAACAAGCAAGTCACGTGATCGCAGTCGCCGACTTTGAACGCGCACCCGAAGATACCTCCAAGCTTCCGCATCCCTTCGACGTGAATCCCTTCGACGCATCCCTTCGACGTGAAGAAGAAAGGAACAAGTTATTGGCTTTGCTGCGTCGCTACAGCGAGTGTTTTTCGTCGAACTCAAACTTACGACAGACACCTGTGGAGAAGCACCACATAATAACCGAAGATGGAGCCAGACCTATCCGAAAGTCACCATACCGCGTCTCTTCACACGGAGCACGAAGCCATCCGAACTCAAGTCGACGACATGCTCAGCGATGACATTATACAGCCATCAAAAAGTCCGTGGGCTGCGCCGGTCGTACTCGTGAATGAAAAAGACGGCACTTTAAGGTTCTGCGTTGATTACCGTAGACTGAAAAAAATCACCAAATAGGACGTGTACCCCCTGCCACGTATCGACGACGCCCTCGACCACCTCTGCCACGCGAAGTACTTCTCATCGATGGACCTTAGGACCGGCTACTGGCAAATTGAAGTGGACGAGAGAGACCGAGAGAAGACTGCATTTATAAACCCGGACGGTCTATACGAGTTCAAGGTGATGCCGTTTGGGCTGTGCACGGCGCCAGCAACGTTTCAAAGAGTCATGGACATTGTGCTAGCTGGCCTGAAGTGGCACACCTGCCTCGTATACCTCGACGACGTTGGTATTCGCCCGGACTTTCGATGAACACCTTGCAAGTTTGGAGTCTGTACTCGAGGCTATTCGCTCGTCGGGGTTAACGCTGAAGCCTGAAAAGTGCCGCTGCGCGTACGAGGAACTCAAGTTTTTGGGCCATGTCGTCAACGCCGCGGGAGTCCTGCCTGACCCGGCGAAAACTTCAGCCATAGTGAACTTCCCAAGACCGAAAGATAACAACGGCGTGCGAGGATTTCTCGGACTGTCCGCATACTACCGGCGCTTCGTCGCAAAATTCGCACGCATTGCAGAGCCACTCACGCGCTTGACGAAACATAGTACCCCTTTCAGCTGGGAAAACGCCCAAGAAAAAGCTTTCTGCGAGCTGCAACAATGCCTGCAAAGCCCGCTCGTGCTCGCGCATTTCGACGAAAACGCCGAAACAGAAATGCACACGGACGCCAGTGATATAGGCTTGGGTGCTGTCCTCGTCCAAAAGCAAAGCGGTTGGCAAAACGTAATCGCCTATGCCAGCCGTGGTCTGTCCAAGGAAGAAAAAAACTACTCAGCCTCTGAGAAAGAGTTCCTCGCGATTGTATGGGCCATTCCGAAATTTCGCCAATACGTGTATGGAAGACCGTTTAAAGTTGTGACAGACCACCATGCGCTATGTTGGCTCCCCAATTTGGACACCTCTGGCCGTCTTGGGCGGTGGAGCTTCCGCCTGCAAGAGTTCGACGTTACAATCGTCTATAAATCCGGCAGGAACAACTCCGACACCCGACTGCCTGTCCCGCTCCCCCGTCGACTCAAAACCACAAAGACTCCGATGAAGACAGCGCGTTCTTCGGAGCTGTGACGGAGAGCGACCTAGCCGCCTAGCAGCCTGCCGGACTCCGACTTGCGCGTCATGATCGACTACCTCGAAGGACGCAACGTCGCCGTGCCTACGGCGTTCAAGCGGAACTTACCAGCACTCAGCCTGAAAAACTCCGTTCTCGTGAAGACGAATTTCAGCCTCGGAACGAGAACGAATTATCTACTTGTCATCCCCGCATACTTTAGTGACGAAAATTTCGGAAGCGTGCCACGACGACCCGTCTTGCGGACAATCTCGGCACAGCTCGCACTATTGCAAAAATCAAGGCGAAAGTACTTTCTGGTCCCCGCCTTACATCCGACCGTCACCCACTACGTTCGGAAGTTGTCAGTGACTGCCAGCGACGAAAAAACGCCGCCGACAAGACCCGCCGGATTTCTGCAACCGATCGCCGTCCGTCGAGGCCCTTTCAACAGATTGGAATGGACCTTTTAGGCCCGTTCCCTACGTCACGATCACAGAACAAGTTGATTGTCGTAGCGACAGACTACATGACGCGCTACACAGAGACCGCCGCTCTTCTGAGGGGGACTGGACAAGAAGTCGCCAAGTTCTTCATAAACCAGGTCGTGCAGCGACATGGAGCCCCTGAAGTCCTAATCACGGACCGCGGAACGGCCTTCACTGCGGAGCTCATGCAAGAAATCTTACGCTACAGCAATACGGATCACCGAAGAACGACGGCGTACCACCCCCAAACGAACGGACTAAAGGAACGCCTGAACAAGGCAATCGCGGATATGCTGTCTATGTACGCCGACGTTGAACACAAGACTTGGGACGAAGTCATAGCGTATGTCACGTTTGCGTACAACACGGCTATCCAGGAAACTGCGCAGATGACACCGTTCGAGCTTGTCTACGGAAGACGGCCAACTACAATGCTGGACGCCATGCCTCCCCACATGAAAGACGACGACCTTAACGCCGACGTCCAAGGATACCTTCAGCTTGCGGAGGAGGCCCGCCAGCTTGCTCGAGTTTGCCCAACGGACCAGCAGCTGGTGGATGCGAGACGCTACAACCTCCGACGCCGAGACCGCCGAGTACCGCCCAGGGGATCGTGCTGTGGGTTGGAACTCCCCATCCCGACGATCATGTGATAAGCTTCTAGGTCGGTTTTTCGGACCCTAGCAGATTCTACAACGTGTTGTCCACCTTACTTACGAGGTGATCCCCGATGGGGTTCAGGAACATCAGGACGACGCACGCGGCCCGAAGTCGCCCACGTGGTTCGCTTAAAACCTTTCTACGCACGATGACGGACTTAATTTTTATTTTTTCAGACGGGGCTTATATTAGCATCGGGTCGATGCTCTATAGAGGGGGGGGGGAAGGGGGGGTTAATGCCGAGAACCATGCATTGGCTTGTTTATGTGTGTTTTGCTTTTTTCCGTCCGGCTGCGCAGGTCTGTTTTATCGGTGTTTTCAGTGTGTCAAGGGAAGCGCGTGTTCCTTTCTTTTCTGTGCCGCATGTGCTATCTCTTCTGATAGGGAGAGCGTTCCGAAATGGGTGGTTACCGTTTGAACCCATTCCCATTTCATCCTTCCGCTTGTTCTCTCCCGTTTCAACCCGGCGCAAAACTACCTTCCCTTTTCGCCCTTTCCCATTTCGCCTGTTCCCATTTGAACCTGTTCCCATTTAAACCTCCTCGTTTGTTCCGTGCCGCTTCAACACTGTACAAAATGCCCTTCCCGTTTCGTATTTTCCCATTTAGCGCCTTTTATTCCGCGGCAGCGGTGATAGTTCCAGCCCCAACGGTTTCACATACAAATGCACATGCACTTATAAGCAACACACAAACAAAAAGAATGAAATTTAACAAAATAGAACCTTTCCGCGGTCGCAGTGCCAGTTTGTAGCTATAGTTGCATTTGTTAAAACACCGAACATCATTTTCGGCAAGAGGTCCGCTTCTCCTTTGCTTTTGTGACTTTTTTGTCAAGTGGCTATCAGGGCGTTCATTGCTGTAACAGAAGAAAAGCCCGCCAATAGCCGCAATATCGCTATAATTACGTAATTCGAGCTCTCGAAGAACGCCAATGCCGGGAAAGGGAGATAATCTTTGGAGCAAGTTTCTAAGTTTTCTAATGAGCATAAAGCAGTACCTTTTGGCTGATCTGGCTTGAAACTTCTATTCTAAATACTGCGTGTGTTTGTTTATTGCGTTCTGAGCACAATAAATTTTTGGAAAAGGGGTGGAAAAAACTTTTGCAGGTTTCCTTTAAAAGTTCATGATATCAGCGGCCACGTAGCCTTTTTTTTTATTTTAAGCAACTCTCTGGGTATCTGTATTGCTGCAAGACGTGCAGCGCGTTCGGATATCTTGAAGATATCTCTTCACAGCGTCTTTAAGAATGCTCGCGTTTCGATGCCATACCCATGCCAGTAATCCCGTCATGCGAAATTCTAACGTTAAAACAGACGCTCTGACAATGAAAGTAACAATGAGTGCTATTGTCAGCACAATGACACATTTGTCATTGTTGGTTCATGCGGATTGAGCTGAGTGGCTCAGTAAACATTCTGCCTCTGCGGAGATATACAAGCGCTTTCTTGCTCAATAGGCATCCTTTTTCTCTGCCGCTGCCAAGTGCACAGCGTTTTATTGATCGTTAAGGCGTACGCCCGGCACTAATCTCGTGATACCGTACCATTTCCTGGCTTTGGATCGGAGAACCAGCCCCAGCCATGCTGTTAATCTCCCCTTGCACGGCCATCGGGTAAATCGCGTTTCCCTCTTTTTACGACGCAGTTCCGCGTGTGTAGCGGGAGGCATTCTTCTCGACAAGGAGGCCAGGCCGTAACTCTAGGCCGAAAGGGGAAACCCTTCCGAAACAATCTTCCTGGCCGTTTGTTGCTGGGTTTCGGTATCTCTCCCTATTCGTATTGCGCTTCGTTCCTCGCGTAAGTTGGACAAATAAATGAACCAACAATGCTCTTTTACGTATGTACTCAGCAACGAAAGAAACACATCAAGGGAATAAAAAAATGCGAGATCACAGGAGCATTTCGTCGGGTCTTCGATAAACGCCAAAATAACGATATGGGTCATCGCCGCTAACAACATTCTGGACTGTTCTTGTTGAGCGTAGCCCTGTTCCTCGCCATAACTACATGCTACCAGGAGCGGCTGCTGGTTTTATTATCCCGCACCACAATGTTTACCTACGGCGATGTCATTTCACAACGTCAGGTGATATTTCGTCCAACCAATGCCGTCTTATTTGTTGACTCAGATTGCAATAGCAACCGTGACTGCTAAATTAAGTTTCTTCTTGTAGCTACTCCGCCGATAATGATGACGTAGACGAGGTTCATGGAGACCCGCCCGGGAGCGTATTTTTCATTTTTTTGGATGTTGAGTGTTTTTGGTCCCTCTACCATTCCCGTTTGCACCGGGCACAATCTGGTAGTTCACTTTGCAGATTACCCTTATTTATTGTGCAAGTGAAAAAACTGCCTGGCTCGAGCCTGATGTACTGAAATACCGTAGGAACAACCCGCTGCGCACCTACACACCAGGCACGCAATTTGGAGGGCGTTCGAACAAACCGCAAAACAAGTTCTGTTTTTCATCGTTTCAACAGTTCCTTTAATACGAGGCGGCAGTTCAACAAAATCAAAGCCTATTTCTGAGAGAGAGAGAGAGAGAAAACATCTTTATTGTCGAAACGAAAGATGGCCATATGCCTACCCCCGGGTGGGGGTGACGAAGCTCGAGGGCGTTCTCCCAGTCCACGCCGCCGCACCTTCGGGGGGAGTGACTGGCCTCGCTCGGGTGTCTTCTGCACGTCGCCGCGGCTCTGTCCTTCTTGCAATCACACACACATCCCTGTACAAATGTGTTTATCCAAACGGCTTCGACACCACTTGTCGTAGAATGGGGTGGGGGTAGCGGTGGTTTAGTCAATCCAATACCGGCTTTCTCCCCCATACCTTAGACGTCGAAGTAGGCTTCAGGAGTCCAACACGATAGAGTAGGTCAAGAGACCATATTTGATTCGAACACAACCGAGTGCGTTTTTTTTTTCTTGTGGCGTATGATGTGCCTTCCCTCATCATCATCATCATCATCGTCGTCGTAGTCGTCGTCGTAGTGTAGAGGTGGCTTCGTCATCGTTTTGTGAAAATTGCTGAAAGGTGGCCATTGGGCAAAGTTAAAAACCATTGAAAAGAGGAACGACGCCATTCATGACGCGTAGGAATGTTCGCTTTAATATTCATGCGGGCTCAAGGGATGCGTCCAAATTTAGAGACAACAATTAGCGTCCATGGATCAGCTTTAGACACGGCTTGAGTGCATTATTATTATTTCAATTCATTTAGATGGTAGAGGAAAGAAGTTACCTAAGTAGGTTGAGAAACAAAACGCTAGTCAGTCACCTGTAGTAAATCTAGTAAGCTAGTTCACTAATAAGCCACCTGTAATGGGAGGGAGCAGTCAGAAAAATTCACCATAGGATGCCCGCAACATGTCGCCTCCCGACTATGGATTCGTGTTTCAAGCAGTGGCTTTGTCTTTACCGCTTGTGACGGTATCTCGAAGCTGTTCATCTTGTCTCGTGGACAGGGTAAAACCCTCCGCTGACGGGACGCGTGCATGTGGTAGTGAAACATAGATAATGCATTCTTGACTCACAGCTGACAGCGAAGGGATTACTGCCGCTTTCGCGGGGCTCTTTTCGAGACCAAAGTTCTCGTTTATTGTTGTCGCGCCGAACACCGTCAACAGAAAAAAAATGTGTAAGTCCGCTCTTTCATCCATCACACCATCCATCACTCCATCACTTAGGGATGGGTTGGCTGACATGCCGGTGTTTCTCCCTTGGAAGGAGTTTCATTCCTTTCCTAAAGAGGCGAGGAGGAATGATGCGGGGGGAAGTGGGATGAGCATCACCGCCTTTTACAACTTGTAAGTGGACGCATCCTCAATCATTCACTCGCCCTCGCGTGAGTGAGAAGCCTGTCACTTGATATTGTTCCATTAGATGGCACGTGTTGGGGTTCCTCGTCTTATAGGGGGAGAAGGAATGATGTCAGTGAGGAGCCCGATGACACTTACGACGATTTGCCGTTAGATTTTCTTCATATTGAGAGTCAGCGATAACAAGCCCTAATTCACCATCGTTGGTTCAAAGATCATTGAGGACAACTCCTAATGCGCCAGCCTTCACGTTTCCGTTCTGCGGGAAACCATTGTTATTGTTATTCGGTAGAGAAAACGATCACCACTGCAAAGGGTAAATAAAAAATAAAAAAAACGCCTCAGCTCTACCAGTTCTAGTACAAGTTATACCGAGCAGAAGCAAATACTCTGCACACGGTGTTTCTCGAAAGATTGCCTTGCTTCAGATTTCGCAGCCTGCGGCTAGTTGTATCTACTACTGAATGATTGGATTCATGCTTTTTCTTGCGCTCAAGGGTACGCACAGACAGGCCAGCTGGCGCGCCATCGATGGTGATACCACGGAGGAGAAATATAGGGGAAATGTATGTGGAGGCAAAACGCCCATTGCGGCAACGACCAGAGAATGTTGCGATGAAAACTATCATGGCCTACGAAGCTTGGCAGCTGCGATGGCGGAGAAGGTAGTAGCGGAACCTGATGGACGAGATGACAGCCGCCGCAATTCACTTCAAAGGGTGCGCAGCGCTATGCCAACCACGACGGCGAAATTTTTCCTCCCGCAACAGATGCCGCTTACGTCAGAGGCGAAGCGCGCTTGTGACATTATCTTGCCGCCCTACGAAGCGTTTTTCCCCTCCGGTACTGTTTTTACTGAGTGGCCGAGTCTGAGGAACCAAGAGCCGGCAAAGCCGTTAGCAAAGCCGCGCTTTCGGTTGGATACATCATGCGTTTCTGTTGTCTTCATTCTCGAGAACTCAGTCAGGGCAGTGTTTTCAGCCATGCGAAGTTTGAGCGCCGCGCAAAATGCACAGTTTTCTTTGAAACGCGGATCTCGGGATTCTGGCGTCGGCGGCGATGAGCCAGTGCTCGGGCAGCAAGCTTCCTTCTTCATTGGAAGTGATCGCGTCACCTGCAAAATAATGACGGCGCGCTCTAATCTGGCATTATCTCACAGTGCGACGCTGCCGGGTAGCATGCCTCCCGCGGTTTCGACATACCACCTTCCCCATCACCTTTTCACAATACTTTCCTTCTACACTTTTCTGCACGTTCAATCTTCTGTAGCCTTTGTGTTCTAGACGTTACAACAAGGCCGACGTCGAGAGACGACGCAAAAATACAGGAGTGGGCGCGTAAAACAGTACCTCTCGTTGTACAGCGCGCGCGCAGCGAGGTACTGCGTAAACCAAAGTTCAAGCGACAACGACGGGCTGGGGCGGTGGCTGCTCGTGCTGAACCGCACGTTACAGGTTGCTGGTCAACCATCTCTACGGAGTGCATGTGCGCATTTTTTGCTCGTGCTCCCGTTTGATTTTAAGTGCGAATGCACTTTATAAGCGACCCCACCTTCCACGCCGGCGGCGGCGGCGGCGGCGTCCGCAGTCCTCCTCTCCCTAGCAACGGCGTGGAGGGGAGAGGAGCGTCGGTAGCACGGCGCGGTGACGCCTTCACCACGTACCGCGCTGGCTTCGCCTCCTCGCCGTGGCTGCGCGGGTGCGCGCCGCTCCCCAACCGCTCCTCGCGCCGTGACGTCATGGTATGACGTCATAGCGCGCCTCCTCTTTCCAGCAGCTGCCGCGCGCCTCTCTCTCCACCGTGACGTCACACTCTCTCCTCTCCCCCTCGCTCGGCTGCAGCTGCCATGCGCCGCTGTCCCTCTCCCCTTGCGCTCTGCCTCCTCTCTCAGCCACCTGGCTCGGCGCGCTCGGCGCGGCGTACCCCCTCATATATGCAGCGATAAACTGCCAGACCTCCGTGGGTCGGCTCGCGCGCGCTCACGGGCGAATGCCAACGGATTTTAACTTATTCCCCTCATAGATAGTCATCACCCGTGCATTCGCACTTAACCATGTTCACCCTCGGGGAAATGCTTGGGATTTTTTTTGCTCACGGCAGTTACGCGTCAGTTATCAAGGAAATAAAGTGTCTTGTGATTTACAACTGATGCTTGAGGCGTAAAAAATTGCGGCAATAAAAATTAGATATTGTATAAAACGTTCGCGTATTACTTTAAAAATACTTTCTGGTTTCTGCAATACATCAGTCACAAGAACTGCACAGACTAAGGGAAAAAGTAATCTATGTAGAGGTAAATTGTTGCACGCGTACGGGATCGTGATGGAAACGTCTCGTCTTTCAACCTTTTCAATTTCCACAAGACTGCCAGCTATGTTCCCAACTTAACGATTTGAAAATATAAGGCCAGTGCTTTATTATCAGTCTTATAAGTCGTTAGGAAAACATCAGATCATACCTATTTTGAGCTGTAAGATAACCGTACCACTGCAGTTTTTCTTGCACCTGCGTTCTTCTTGATGGGCCCAAAACTTTCAGTATAGCAGCTGCTCGTAATAACTTCTAAAGATTTTGAACTGCGAGTACGACATCTGATCTACCGCCTTCAATGTCGGACAGCAAAAAATAGCGACTTCTTGTATATCGGATTGGTTTTTAGCGAACAGTTTACAAGGGGAGAAAGCCACCTAAACTTCAACGTTCACTCCTTCCTGCTCAGTACACGGTGTTAGGTGTTCTCCCCGAACAAAATACTTGAAGCAAAATGCATCAGTTACAACTCAACGCTATATTTTTATGTACTGATCATTTGCTTTGTCCTTTCAACAACTCCTTATGGAGTCACTGAAGGATTGGCCTCAGCAACTTTACCATTACTCTAGGACAAAAAGGGCGTTATCGTATTTTAGAGTATACGAATAAAAATGAAGGAGCTATTGTAGCGTTTATTTTATGGCAGGATTAAGTTTTAGCATTCCAAAGCCACTCATGCGAAACCTGGGGCTTCTTTGTATACGTTAAAATATTATAATTCCTCAGTGAAGCTTTTTTGACGAGGCGAAATAGGGTGAGATAATGATATGCTATTATAAAGCAAAAAGAAACTTTACTTGCAATTTTACTTCCCTTGATATGCGCATTGAAGAAAAAATCATGTCACTGCAGCCTTTTATTGACTTTTGAGTTGATAGCCGGGAAATACACTGGCTTCAGAAACAAGGCGTTTCGGTGACAAGAAATTGGTTATATGTTTTTCCAGTACGTCTTTTTCGTAATTTTTCCGTAACCTTTAACAATACTACATCGCACTCTGAATGTCGCAGACTCCGCTGTTGGTTCCGCAAACGTCACTAACTTTTATTCTAGCTGTCACTAGCTGTCTTTCTTCTCTCTTTCGCTTACCATGTCTATAACCAGCAAATCCTCACGAAATGTGTAGAATGCAAAACATATTCTTCAACCCAGTACAATGAGTAACTCATTTTTACTTCTCGTAATACTCTTATAAAGTGCAGGATGTGAAAAAGCCTGGACCAGATCCAGTAAGTGAATAAAAACATTTTAAACCACTTCGTCTAACGACAAAGATGGTTGAAATGCGAATATTTCGTCGTAAACGAGGAGGAGCATCTTGAAGCGGCCTGGATACAAGCCCCGGAAGGAGCAGGAGCCCTCGCGGGATATATCAAGGTGAGTCGTGGGCAATATTAGGACCCCTCCAATACCGAAAACTCCCCGCCGTTTTCACTGACGTGAAATCTGGGGAGGGGCGAAGCATGCAGTGTATAAGTGTATTTAAAGGGGATAAGTGTATTTAAATGGCGCGCCCGAAGGCCCATTCCTTAGGGCACGAGTGTTGTAAGCTGGGCTGGTTGGTACGGTTCCATGACAGCTAACAGTGCGAAAACTGGACGAGAACACAAAAGTGGGGAGACAGAGCTTGTTTGTGTCTCCCCTTTTCGTGTTTCCGTCCAATTTTCGTGCTTTTAGCCGTTATCTAATCCTTAGGGCACCTCCTAGTAAGTGACGTCACGGCGCCGCATTCGGGGTCCACACCTATCGTGGCGTTGCTGGATGAGCGGTGCGGCGTCACCGTCTTGACGCCCGGCGCACCGCGGGCTGGCTCGTCTGGCTGGGCGTCACGGTGAACTCGCTGGCCGTCGACAGAGCTTCCCGTCCACCGCCGAAAAGAAGGTACTGCTGCTGCTGCTGCTGGAAAAAATTACGGGCGCTAGGGGAATACGGCCTAGCTTCTGTGTTGTTGTGCCAGAACGCCCGGCCCAAATTCGTTGCACGGGGCAACGCGCCGACAGCCGGGCCGATTCACGCCTCGTCCACACCAGGCCAAACCGACCGCGGCCGACGGGCTCAAACATGCACCGCCGTGCAGTCGCTTCATCCTTCTGCGTCGCGGCGGTTCGGCCGAATCATGTATCGGGTGAACGACCAGCCACTGACAGGCTGCAACTTGCCTGGAAGTGGCGTCCCGGAGACGGCGTGGGCGTCGGCCCTCCCTTTCCCCACCGTGGCGGCTCGGCTGACGCAAGCGCTTCGCTTCCATTCGTCGGATTTGAAACATCGGCCAGTGAGGGTCGTGAGTGGAGCGATTCAAACTTCTCGGGGCCACAACGGAATTACCCGCCCGGAGGCACTTATCGTCGCCATACTCCGGCGGCATTCCTCGGCGGCACTTTTTGGAGGCACCGCGTGGAGAGGTGCTGTAGCCTTTGTGCGAGCCATGTAACGTTCGCTTACCCTTGTACATACTGTATACAAATGTTGCTTCAACTTTTCGTCGGCTCGAGAACTTCAACGCTCTTCTCTGCGCCGCGTCGATAGTGGACGGAACAAGGCAACGTCGCGACACCGGTGACTGCGCTCGGATGGCCAGTCGCAAGATTAATGGCTTCCGAGAGAGGGCGCAGTCCCAACAGCGCTGACATCGTCGGGATGGCTAATTCCCAACATTGGTGACAAGCTGGATGCCAGTCACGACTTTGGCGACTGCGGTCGCATGCCCAGTCGCAACATTGGTGACTGAGGTGGGATGCCCAGTCACAACAGGCGTGCGATGGCTTTTAGCGTCACCGCTGCCTGCCGATGAAGTCAAATGGTGCGAACGAAGTCATGTGAATGAAGTCAAAATTTGCCGACAGTCTCCTCCATTGCTTTATTTCACTCTTCGGTCTCGGTATCGTTCTCTCGCTTACGACGGCGTCGATGCCGCTTAGCTCCGAAGCAGGCGCCAAAGTGCCGTGCCCTAAAATGCGGTGACCAATTACGAATCGGGAAGGGTTACGAATTACAAATCTGGAAATCAAGAATCGGGAAATCACACACCGGTCGACCCCCGGAACCTCTGAACCAACTGAAGCGATTAACCCTGGGGAGGATGTGCACATCATCAAGAATTTACACAATGCTATATACTGTATCGAATATTTTACCCAGACGCGGTAAGGACGCTAAATAAAAAGGAAGAAGCTGAATGGCGGAAAATTACGAACGGGAGTTTTTTCCGAACCCTGCGCTCTACAGTAAGCTACAGCCAGGAATGTTTATACCTTTGTGCATATTTTGCGATGATGCAGCAACTACGATCCACTTGGTGTGGACATGTTTGGCATTGTACGAAAGTACGAATACTTTGCAATACTGCGAAGTCTCGCTACCCAACGGGACGCACAGAGCCAGAGAGAGAGATCATCCGTAAAGCCATGGCAGCTGCTGAGTCCCAAGGGCAACGGGGAGAAGGACTTTTGTCGGGTGAATTTACTGGTGGATGGGGAAAGTTATTTCTTTTCCGCCTTCATTCGCAAACCGACTCGCATTGAAGTTAAATCTCCGAACAGAATCGTTTGTCGTCGCCTGAGTTTTGACGTAGATTTTGATGATGCCCTTAAATTGTGGAACGTACCACTCAGGAGGGTTGGCCAGCGATAATGTACAGACTGTTCATTTGTGTTTGATGTGCCTTCGTGGAACCGTATTGTGTAAGTTTGCTTTTTTGCAGTGTGGCTAGGGCGTAATGACTTGGATTGTGGACTTTGAGTTTGGATTTTGAAGTCATGGCTTTCGACCAGGGAAAGCTTCCCGCTTCAACCATGTTGCACTTCACCTAAGATCATCAACACCGTCTGAGAAAATTGTCTTTTTTGAGGCACGGCTTCGAGTACGGGTGCCATCAATTTGACAAACAAAAACAAAGCGTCGATTTGAAGTGTACAACCTTGACATTTCGTACCTCAAGGCCTCCAGTAGAACAAGTGTGGAGAAAATGTATTGATACGAAAAGAGAGGAAAGCCCGAAATAGCTGTTCTGTGTGCCTCAGTGTTTACGTCCATAACCCGTGCATTCAGGTTTCGCGTATTTTGTTATGGCTATAGGTTTTGTGGGAGGAAGGAATAAAGCGAAAGAGGGAAGATTAGGCAGCGCAGCCTCCATGACACCCCTCGTAAACGCCGCCTTGTGAAACAATATCCGGGCTCGTTGTGAAGAAGCCTAAAATGCAGCCATTCCAAGCGAGACTCAAGAAACAAGGGAAAGGTTGAAGCGAGCTCTTTTCTCTCATTGCGGCGGACCGTGCCATTAAGAGCCCTGTTGTTAAAGCCCAAGCTAGGCTCATCAACATTTCAGCAAATAGAAAACATTCTGACCTATGTTTATCCTGTCTTTACGAGCACACCTAAATGCGGATTCATAAACTTAACTGAGGGTCCTGTTGCGATATTTAAGTTGCGTGTGAAAGCAAAAGACGTTTTTTTATGCTTTCAAGAGAGATGGCTAACGAGCCATACAAATGCTATGGAGATTAAGAATACAAAACCTAAATTTTATTCCTTGAGAGGATTGCCACAGCCGAAAAATAGTACCGTACTTACTTGATTGTGACGCGACACCAATTGTGATGCGAGGGGTGACTTTTCATTGCATCCAGAAAGAAAACAATGAAAGCGCGAAAGTAATGCGAGAGGCGACTTTGTCGGGTCAAGCAAGAAAAGAAAAAGAGAAGAAAGAACCGCCGAAGTACTCATACTTATCTTTCAAACACTGTGACTAGACGCCCAACTTTGACGCTTTGAACTTCGTTCGCGGGATGCCCGTCTGCCCAGCGACATCGCTTGCTTTGAGCTCTATCATTTTAACGCTGACGGTTATGAGGCGGTTGCGCTGTTCTCCAGCGAAATCGGCAAAGCGCTTCTCTAATTCGACGTGGTGACTGTGGCGAGGGCCACGAAAACCTTTTGTAGCATGAGCTACACTGGCCGAGGTTAAGCTGTTTCGTGTGGCTCCTGGAGAGCCGTGCTGCGCTTGCGCGAGGAGCAGTCACGCCACACGGAGCACAGCTGGCGCGTCGGAGCATCCGCCACTGGCGCGCCTCGCCGGTCTGCGCATTCCAGAAGAGTGACGTCATAGCCACGGCAGACGCACTGGCGCCGGAGCTGTGCGCCTGCGTTGCCCAGTAGCCAAGTCTGACGCTGCGCCGGAGCCGCTTGATAGCGCCTCACATTTTGTGCGCATGCGCAGAGGTATCAGTGGGGGTATACATATAGCGGGGCGTTTCCTAGACAACCAGGAAAGCTAAGAATAACCAGCTGAACCTTATCTCACGCTGCATATATCGTGGCATATCCGAGGTAAGCCACGGCTGATTTTTTGGCCGGGTTAGCTTTAAGAAGGCGCCCCCGCTGGAGCCGCCTTTTAAGGGTAATCGATTCGTTTACATCAAGTCTCGGGGCAGCATCTGAACTGCCGGTTTCTTCAGGCATAAAAATAGCGCGTCTCTTGAAACGGGCGTAGTACTAAGTAGCGCGACATGTTGTCATCACAACAGCAGTCGAACACGGGTCGAAAATACTTCGGGACAACGAAAACCCCCGACGTATCCACACACACTACGACCCAAGAAATAAAGCAAAGCGCTCCACAACTCGTTAACGGCATCACAACCACCGTATAAAAAAACAAAAAAAAAGCCGCTGCTGGATTCTAGTGGGTTAATTGAATGTAGGTTTTAACGCACCAAAACAGCAGAAGTTAGGAGGCGCGCCGTAGTGGAGGGCTCCGGATTAATTTTGGCCTCCCAGGGATCTTGAACGTGCGCCGAAATCTCGTACACAGGGGCTTTTTTGGTTTTTGCCTCCACCGGAAAAGCGGCCGCCGCGGCCGGGATCGAACCGCTTATAGTGGATCCAAATGGCTCTGACACTTATTGCCAACACATCTCGCGAAGTGTTTAAAACTGCAGCTATCGGTGAGAATGGCATCATTGCATTTTTTAGGCAACTTGAATTTCGGTATTTGATTGTAACGCGAAGGTCGACTTCAGGCCGCATAAAGTAGGAAAAAAAAACTCACGTTGGATTCGAGTAAACGCAATAATAATATTACTTCGATCGCAAGTTTAAGATTGATTGATTGTAGGGTTTAACGCGCCGACGCAACGCAGACGATGAGGCACGCCGTAGTGGAGGGCTCAGGACTAATTTTGACTTCCTAGGGACCTCTAACCTACGCCCAAATCTCGTTCACAGGGGCGTTTTTGCTTTTCGCCTCCACCGGAAAAGCGGCCGCCGCGGCCGGGCATCTAACCCGCGACCTCGTGCTCAGCAGCACAACGCCTTAGGCACTAAACAACAGCGGCGGGTCGCGAGTTTTAGACAATTTTGTTGTATGTTCACGTAAACAAATGAATTTATAACGGTTCAGTAGCACCTTTCCTCTGTCCAATGACCCGGATTGAATTAAGTCACGGGAACTGTTGTGCGCCAGGGAGTGCTACCACCAATATACATGACTGTGCGATTGCAGTGGTGCCTCTCGTCCTTTTTTCACCGCGCCACTTCCATGCTAATCCACACATAAGAAGCGCATTGCTCTACTTTCTCTCCCCACCAATAGGCACCACTGCTCACGTTCTGTACCAGAAAAATTTGAAAATATTACGCATGACTTTTTGATGAAGTCTACGTGGTTGTTTGTGTATGGTGATTATGTAAGGCTTCTGAAATGCTGGGACATGTGTATCTTCGTCATCATCCTTATTATCCCCAGCATCATGGTCATCATTCTTTTTATGCCCAGTACAAGAGTATGACCTCTCTATATACCGTAAAAGCTGGTTAATTCGAACCCCAAAGAGGCGCCAGCTTAGTTAGAATAAAGAATATTCTAACAAACGAAAGTCAGGAATAACGACCGCATGTCAGACATGTCAGACAGTTGGACATGTCAGAAATTTAAACCTTGAAAAAAGTCAAGTCCGTGTTTCAGTCTGTCTTTCGTCCTAAAAGGCTACGGCCAGCACACCTTGCTCTAAGGAGCGAATGTAACGCAAGGCCCTTTCTTGGCCTTCTTCACAACTGGAGAGGACAAGTGGAACATTAAATCGTGTGGATGATGTTTCGGTAATCCTTTAGGTCTTTGGTATCTCCTTTATTAAGAATCAGAATAATTTATAGTTTTCCTAGGCTATGGGCACCATTCGAATCCTTATTAAGCATTCTGAAAATCGTGCAAGCATTTCCAGTAGAATATCTCCGTCCTTGTTTAGAATATCCATGGCTATGTTCTCGTCACCTTCAGCCTTTTCTCTTTAAGTGCCTTTGAGAGAATTTTGTACTTTGTCACCGTTTCCTTAATTGGGTGCGCTGTTAGAAGATGTGGGGAGTCAACTCAAGCGAGCAAACAACCCCACCGAATCTACAGGGCACAGGTGACGAAGGGGGTGGCCGTCTGATGTGCCACTTCCGCCGACCAGAGCGGTAAGAATGAGTGAGAGCCTTGAACGAACAACAACAGAGACTTATATTTGGACAGGCAAACACGGTACAAGCACGAAGACAAGTAGCGTTAACGATAGGTAACTCAAAAAACGAATACAATCGTGGGAAACAGTTAAAATACAAAAGGTATAGTTTTGGCCAGGAATATTACGAGGTAAAAGAAGTAACTAAAAGAATGACAGTTCGATGCATATGAGGGACAGAGTCCCACAATATTCACCGGCCGGGCCGGACGATGCACCGTTGTCGGAGGCGATTCGGCTACCTGGGAAGAGGGGTTTCGTCGTAGGCCAGGCCTTCCGAGACGATCACGGTGATTCAAGGCCCGGGAGTACGTTGGAGTCCTCCAGGGCGCGGGTCGCCGATGGTGTGGTGCACAAACTGGCAGAAGCCGTTGTCATATCAGGCCGTCCAAACGTAGCTAATTTGCTTCGGCGCGGATTCTATTTTTATAACTGCCGGCGCGGAGAGAGGGGCACGACTCACAACGACCTTGCACATCGCGCCAGCCGCCGCCGAGCGCACAACTTCCCTCTTTCTCCCTTCTGGAATCATCGGCGCGCCTTAGCACTGGCAAAGCTACGCTCGCCCCCTCGAAAGAACTCGAAGCTTCGGTAAAAGCTGAGCAGCGGAACTTTTGTTTTGGTATTTTCTTGCCGGCGAGCAGGCGGGTGGTCGCGTTACCGGCGCTTCGTTCGAGAGAGTTCCAGTGTTTTCTCGGGGCGAATAGAACCGGACTGAATGAATCGGACGACTGTAACAAGAATTAGGCGCTGTAGAATATTACGAAAAAAACAATACGGTACTTTTAGACGTCGTACGCTCGAATTTGTGAGATACTTTCTTTTTAGGTACTGGTAGAGCATCGCAAACTAAGTATGAATGCTAATCAATGCCTTCTGGTGTAACGTCCTTGGCGTATTCCCTGCTGTAGAGTCCTTTCGCCGCTCTTATTTCCCGCCCAAGCTGTGAGTATGCTACCCTGCTCGTCTCTGAGCGCGTACAATCTGCTTTTACAAATAGATAGCTTCTTCTTAGTTGCTTTTAAGCTATCTCGTATATTCACCGTTTCCACGATCACTGCCATATTGTACGCGCGAGGGTCCTACGCTTTACTTCTGTTAATCAGTTCCGGCAGCTCCGCTAATTCAACATGATCTACAGTACTCGATGCTTTTATGTTCCTACGTCTCGTAAGTAGTTACTGCATTTTCTGAGTTAGTTTTCCAGTATGTTTCCTACATGCTGCTTCTGCCACAGCTGTTAAGACTCTGTGATTGCCGTTGTGGGGTGGTCATTTCGCATCACAACCTTGCATTCGTTCTAGAAGCCCGTTTAAACTTCCGAATTTCATTTTGAAGGATTATTTGAAACTCCAGCGTTTTGACCCTGACTGTCCCCATGCTGGCTTTCTTACGTTTCGCGAGCTCCCTTCATTCTCTTTTTAGATCCAGCCTTACTTTGCACTTCATCATCCTATGATCGCTGCTCCTAACCTTTTCTAGCTCCTACACGTCCTGCCCAATACATGAGTGGCCACTTAAAATGAGGTCAGTTTTATTGTCGGGACTTTTCCATGTGCCATTCCTGTTCTTTTATTTGTAGAAAACTGTTTTTTTTAAGCTTAGGTTATTTTTTTTCGGCAAATTTACCAGTGTATCCCCTCGACTTTTGCGAGTGCCTATTCCAAAGTTTCCCACTGGCCTTTGTTATGCTCTCTCTTTTACCTGTTTTTGGGTTAGCGTTTACCATTACAATCGTGAATTGTGTTGTTCTCTTACATATTGCTAACTCGACGTCTTCATAGAAGCTATATATGGCCCCATCATCTTAGCTAGCTGTTGCGCTCAGGCTTGTACTATCTTAACCCTGAATCTCTCGTTTAGCTAGATATAAACAACTCTCACCCTTTCATTAATACTAAAGAATTCCTCAACGTTCCCTGCTATTTCCGTGCGGATTAAAAATTCCACCCCTTGCCCTTTCTTTTACAGATATCCTCGAAAAGACAGAATACGCCCGCTACTCAACTACTCCACGAAGCATTTTCCTGTTCTTCTAAACTTCTAAACTGTCCCACCGAACGTCTAAGAGCTCTCCTAATACTACAGCTAGGCATAAATTTCCAGACAGAGTTGGCTGCTTGAACGCCACCAAGTGCAAGTTCAATACACACCCCTTAAAGGCCCATCATAAGGCCCAGCTGGCCATAAAACAGGCTGGAGTAGGCCAACAGACGGTTTATCGGGGCAGAATACAGGTGCACAAGAGGCGACGTATTTTGCGAATCTGGTACAACGTCCTGGCCAAATACCCGACCTGGAACGTGGTCCTAAGTGTTCTGCAATTCAAGGTGGCCTGCTGTCGCCTCGTAACGGAACGCATCCAAAATACGTTGACTGAGGGAACGGGGCACAACCGGGACCCATATGGCACTATAGCTACGGTAGGTGATGCGGTACAGTGCCCCATTTAGACGTTAAAACTGGCGCAGTTGTCAACGTTAGCGGGTATTCGGTGGTCCTGTCGAACCAGTGAGCCGATTTAGTAATCCTCGGCAATAACTGTTGGCTCGCTGACCTTCAACCAAGTCGCGGCCACCGTCCATTTTGACATCGAAGGGGTTAAAGGGCAAACATGGCGCTTCGGAAAGGCGTACGACGTCGCGCAAAGACGGCAGCAGCGGACACTGCGAAGGCGCATTGCGTCGAGATGCTGAGTACAGCCTTAAATCACCCCAAAGTCATGTTCTTGGAAGTGGAGAATCGAGTAAACGAGTCGTCCTAGTTTAGGTTCTTCGAAGAAAGAAGCCAACACGGAGCATGATGGTCTCTAACGGCTGCGAAATGTCGGTGGTAAAGGTATTGCCGGAATTTTTGTAGAGGTCGCACAACAGCTAGACACTGTTGCTTAGTAATGGTGTAATTCTTCCCTTAAGGTGTGGTTGAGCGGCTGACATCTGCAACCACTTGTAAAGCAAAGCTTTGCAGCTCTACCAGCCAACGGTTCTTTTGTGGTGTGCGGGAAAACAAACTCCGAACGCGGCGAAGGCGCCGTGGGATGGGGAGAGGGCCGCGGAGGGTTTCATTCGCGGAGCACACTGTAGAGGGCGCGGCGAATTTACCCAGCGTTCCCTGCGCGGAAGTTCCTGCTCGGCGGCGGCGGCGTCGCCGGTACGGCTTTGTCTGCTTTAGCGACGGTTGTTTTCGGCCTGTTTTAGAGCAGCTTCGCGTCCATTGCGCGCTGCCTTCGCACAAAAACATTAGGCTATTCGATGTAAAACATCAATATATAACGGGCACTGGGCAGTCTTCTTTTATATCAAAGAAGGCACTTTTTACGAGGCGCACGCTCATGTGGGCTCGACATTTTTCTTAGTATTTTTTGCGAGCTTGTCACGTAGCGCAAGCGCATGCGCAAGCCTGAAAGACACCGGGCGCTCCTCACGAGGCGCGCGCTCAGGTGCGCAAGGTATTTTTTGTATATTTTTTTGCGAATGCCAACGGATGAACCTCCAGCTTAACCAGCTCTGCCGTTAAAAGAGAAGGTCTAGTAAAAGTTATCACTGTTGGGACGGAAACCAGTGCAATTCGCGCCTCTACCCGCAGTTCTACCCCAAGAATACTGATCCACTGCGGCCGAACAGTGGGTAGAACAGTGGGTGGCGCTGGGAGTAGACAGGAAGTGGCATGCTTCTGATTGATTGTGGGGTTTAACGCGCCGACGCAACGCAGGCGAAGAGGCGCGCCGTAGTGGAGGCCTCCGGATTAATTTTGACCACCTGGGGATCTTTATCGTGCGCCGAAATCTCGTACACACGGGCGTTTTTGCTTTTCGCCTCCATTAGAAAAGCGGCCGCCGCGGCCGGGAATCGAACCCGCGACCTCGTGCTCAGCAGCGCAACGCCTTAGCCACTGAGCCACCGCGGCGGGTGAAGTGGCATGCTTCTACTTTTCTGGCAACGGAATCTCGCCTGTCTTCCTGTTGGCCTTCGAGTTATGAAGCCCTTTATTTTCTGGTCAATATAAATATAAATTACCGCGCCTCCAGTACTTGTTTAGCTAAGTTAAACTCTCTTCGCGTGGCGCAATAGGTCCAAGATATCGCTCACTAACTGAGCGGCGTCCAGGAGTCAATGATAGCCCTAACCGTGCTTTAGGTGATGGGAAACACAATACAGATATGTACATACATGACCCTTCTTTCCTGCTCTCCTCTACGGGAACCTAACTGGGCTCTGTACAACGGCCAGTAATAGTATTTTACTTCTAGACTGAGACATCCTAGGGTAGCAGACGAACGGTATGTAGTGTCCTTTTGCTCATCGCAACGGCCGCCGTTTGGGCGCAATGTAATGTCTTCGAGGGAAGATATACATGTTTCAGATGTTTTGGACAAAGTAAACAACTAGAGCAAAAATGCAAAAATGAAACGCTTCTGGAGGCACTAACTATCGGCTGCGCAGGGGCACGGGAGGACGAAACTGTCGGGTCGTTAGGAACCCCTAATTGTCGCTTCTATTTTTTTTCTTCCTTTCGGGAGCCTCAAGTAAAAAAAAACTCCCATTTGTAGGCCATTTCTCTGGCAGCTTGTTAGGGCGGAACCAGCGCAGAGATATCACCTAATTACGTTCACTGCAGAGACAGCCTAGCGGTAATGGCGGGTCCGCTTGGAACATTTGCAGGGTACAATGCAGTCGTCAACACAGCCATTTCAATCCGACGCTTCCGATCAACGCGGCATTTGAATGAGACTAATGAGCAGCTCCGGTCGATGCTGTACTCAGTGTGATAGCAAATCTGGCCCGAACGCGACCGGAATAAGCTTTGTAACAAGGAGGTAAACCTCAATACAGAAGGATAATGAAATGAATTTATTTGTTAGTTCAATGCAATGTAATGTAATAATGTAATGTATGTTAGTTCAATATAATTAAAAATGTTCGGCCTTTGCCCCCTGTAAAGGTGGTTGAACAGGGAACTTGAAGAGGGGCGTTCCCTCTCCCATTGCTCACTCAAGCGTATCCCGTGCGCACTGCTTGCAGGCTGCGCAGCGCCCCATTCACGCTGGAGAGAACTGTCCTTTCTTCTTTCTCCCACACACTTGGCGCGTGTGCCCTCCACGCCGACGCGGGTAGCCTGCATCTCCGCGACCAACACGCTTACCTTCCAGGTGAAATACCGATACATTACCTCTCCTCTTGCTCCTAACTCCCGCCCAACTTGTTCGGCGAGCAAAAGTGCGAACAAAAGTGCACATGTCTAGGTTTCCCCATAGGCTATACACTATGTGGGCACAAAGTGTGTAATGTCGTAGTGACCTGTGACCTTTTATACCTAAGAAAGTAAAAAAAGGCTTCCAGGCTCTAACCAAGAAATCAAACTCGTGCTGATTTCCACTCAATGATACGGGGATAACGCAAGATTTGTCTCGTTGCTTCACATTTGAGCAAAACGTCCAGGCATCTGTGATGAGGCGAAATTCCCGCGCAGGTTCTTTTCAGTTATTGCGTGGCAAATGGGACCTGCCACAGTGCCAATAATTAGACGAGCGCGCTTGGTAACGGCACAGAGAAACATATATTCTTAGGAAAATAATAAACATCAAACCACAAAAGACTACACCCGAAAGCCAATTTCAATTCAAAGGTCTGCCAAATGTACATAACTCTGAGCACCTCCAGTTGTACCGACAATGCAAAGAAAAGTCCCCACCAAACGTTCAGGGTGATGAGGCACCGTTCGAAGGGCGTCGTGGGTGCTGGGGACGAGGCAGGGTGTGGCGTTGCGGGGGGGTCTAAAACTGCGGTCTAAAACTTGGACCCTCCGCGGCGGCAGCGGCAGAACTCTCAACGGCTTTGTGCCGCGCATACGGTGGATTGGGCAACGAAAGACGATCCGGACGCCCGCAGAAAGGGAAGCGCTCCGCGTAGCCAGGCGAGAATGCAATCGCCCAGGAGAAGAAGTACAAGAATAAATGGTGGAGGTAGTGGTGGAGGTGGTGAAAACTTTATTTGTCCAAAGCTCTATAGAAAGTGGAGCCGGTTGGGAGCACCGGAACACTGCAGTCCCATAGTCAACAGCCAGGAGCCCGTGGCCGCTGGCGGCGAGTGTTCAACGGCGAGGGAGCGCACGACGAAGACTTTGCGGCGGCGGACAATGAAGTACATGAAGACTGTAGAGGGCACTGTGCAAATAAAGCCCTTATATACTTTACGTACATGAAGATTGTAGAGGGCACTGTGCAAATAAAGCCCTTATATACTTTACGTTGCTGTGATTTGCTCTTCTTTTCATGAGCGGCATATATAAACAAAGGGTAAATGGTTCTCAGTGACTTACATGTGCTGGTCGAGTTTGGCGTAGTGACAGGAACGCAGCTCTGCTTGCAGGCTTGCAGGAGGCTTGCAACGTTCCGCAAGCTGGCTTTGGTATTTGCTTGAACGATCTCGGATAGCTTCCCGCATCCACAATGTAGAGTGAACAGTCGCATGAGGTTTTCGAAGAGCTTTCGGGGACCCACTATGAAACGTAATGACACACGGTCTCCGAAATATGGAGCGGTTGCGCACGTCAGCTTCAGTGGCAACAAGCAGTTACATGACTTGAGCCTCAGTGATCGGGGGTCCCTAGCAGTAGCATGTATAAGTGCTTGCCTGCCCCGGGGAGTGTAATGCTGATGCAGTGCCGAACGGATTGGGTATTTACTCTTTTTGACAACAGGGCAGGAAATGTGCCTATTTCCTGACTGCGCGGCAAAAAGAGCATCGTTGGTAACGCATAACCGTTACTCTTAAAACAAACGTAGTGACCTAAAATTCCAGTGGTATTCAGACGAAAACGCAGATTGCGTTTTGCGAAGGTTGCGTTATCTCATTGCAGTTCGCATCCAATATAAAGTACCTGTATGTGATCATTTATACCTAGCGACAAAAAGCGTATTTTTGTCTGCGACCCCCCGGTTACCTGTGGTCACCCGCGAACTGGCGGCCTGTGTCTCGCAATTGAAGCAGAAAATGTTAGGTTATTTAGTTCTCATTTACAACAAAAAATTGTAATTGAACTCTGCCAATTAGGAGAAGCCTTTCTGTTCACGAAGTGGCGCGGAATAAATGGGTAAAAATGTTTACCGCCCAATGAAATGTTGAATGGTTAAACAGCACCAAACAAGTCGGTTGTGAAAACAAAAATACCCGATCTCTGAGCCCAGGTTTCAGTGATAGTCTTTTCTACAAACCACTGATTGCCTCCTGAAATCCACTGTTATCTTTGATTTCTCATTGGCAGAGAGGCGGACACGCCTACTGAAGGCAAGCCTCCCGGCCGAGTGCTTCCGCCGTATTTTGAAACTCTCAGGCGCGACGGTGCTTTCCGCAGTAGTGCACGCCTAGCCGTATCCTTCGCTGTCATTCAGCGGCCTTGTGCCATCCATCATCAAACATTGACCCGAGTATGCATCCTTAGTTTAGGACCCTCATACTAAACCAATGGTTCAGGCGCCACAAGAGATGAATTGAAAAGTCATACATTTCATCTGCTGTAAATATCGTATCAGCGGCACCCCTGCCAATAAATGACACAATTTCCATTCAAACGCTCGTCAAACGACAAGAAGTTCTCAGACTTCCCACTATTTGTAATCTTGATTACAAGCAGTTGTAACTGGATGTTTAGCCCTACCTACGGTTTACGACGACGCAACTAACAAGACACCTACATGAAAAACTGCAAACGCCTATTCAATGGATGAACTAACCATTTCAAGTATTCTTTCTTTTCCGTACAATAACAGTCTGGAACAACCTGCCTGTGTTTTCATTTCACGGTGTATTTATGCCACAAAACTGTTAGAAGTGATGTTTTATTGTTAACGGTTGCTTGATTTCTACAGTGAATCGCTTACATGCCTCGTTGCTTTCATGTTTGACAAATTGTTTGCCATGATTTCTACTAGTTTATGTGCTGCTTATTTGTCGGTGTTGAATACTCCGTATTTTCCCCCTTGCTTTGGCCTAACATCCACCTGCAGTATCGAAATAAATAAATAAATAAATAAATAAATAAATAAATAAATAAATAAATAAATAAATAACAGAATGAATAATAAACAAGAAAAATAAGCAAATATACCAAACACATATACCCCTCTAGGCCTCATTAGTGAATGAAATTAAAACGTGTACCTATACAACGCCCTCACAATACGAAAAATAGTATTACCAGCCGAAAACAAACTGAAACACAAAAAGAAAATTGCTGGAAAGCATTCACCATGTAACGCATTCTATACGCACAAGAAATTCTTCGGGGCACGTCAAAGGGGCACGAAGACAAAATACAAGTTCAGTTCATCAAAAAGTCTTTTCTGTCTCAATAACAATGATAGCAAAATAATGCAAAAGTTTCAAGAGTAATTAGGGTATAAAAGAAAACAGATGAAGCTGTGACGCCTTCTCAGCCACTTTCTGGCGATTTCTTTACGGCGTCATGGGATCTTGTTTGTGCGATTGGCGACAGTCCACTCAAGCCACTGCCATGGCCCCTGGCTATGCAATAGTAGTGAAGCGGCAGTTCTGTGGAATGGCATAAATTCAATGCTGAGCTGCACACGGTGCACGCTCATATCTACGCTTTCAGTGATTGCCCATATGAAATCAATTGCGCCTCTACTAAGTGACTCTAGCTCGAAATTTGAACGTTTTACATCATTTCTGGCGTTTTGTCGGCTAGAAAAAAGTCTCTTCAATGAAGCTCAGTAAGTCACAAAGCGTTAGTTTCTCAAATAAACCCAAGTTGTATTTCGTCTTAATAGACCATTTAGGATGGCGTAGATGCTTTGAAGGCGAAAATATCGAGGAACTTATCAAATACTTATTCACAACTACATTGTAAACACACACCTCGCTTCGGGTAAGTTTCTTCGTCCCCGGTGCGAATTCTCTCGAAGTGGTTCTTTACACTTTCGTTTTCTAGCTTTGGTTGAATTTACTGAAAAGCGCACTGAAGCCGAATAGCAAGTTGGGATTAGACGAAAGATCAACTGCTTCGAAGCCCTGTCATCGGATTTTTTCGGCGGCGAAGGATGCTTTAATTGCCGAAAAACTACCAATTGAGAAATGCATTTCATATCTCGCGCCATTTAGTGACATTTCGCTTGGCGTCAACTTTTGCAGGAAGCGAGTGAGACCACGGTGTGGTCTAGCAGGAAAACTAAATCCTACCGAGCTAACAATCGGGGCCGCAGGAGCCGTTCGTCGCGCACTCAGCGCATACGACAAAACAATTTGGCCGCCTACACTTCCATTACCTGCCACCCTCTCTGCATCGATTTTGGTGTCGAAAGAGACGTGAGATAATGGTTAAACAGTATGAATGTGCCACGCCGCCTTTTACTTTACCTGCGAAGCGTCTAGCTGACAGCGCAACCGCAGCGCGAACAAGGGCAGTGTCCCTCTTTTGATTTGAATCCTCTTTATCGGTATTCGTATTTCGGTCGTTCCGATGCACTCGGCATAACAGTGTGGCGCAAACTTATAGTTTAACTCGTAAGAGCGTGCAGCGCCTAATTTGGGGGGCCCGATACGTCTGAATCGCGACGTGAGTTTCAGTAGAACGTTTCGTCAGATTTCCGTCGCGATATGATAATGCTTATTGCGGCATCTGTTGCATATTTTTGCGAAGCGATGTCCCCATTAGCCCATCTAGAGCTTTTACAAGTGCCCAAAGCACTACTGAGAAACGACTTTTTTTATGAACGTTTATTTTGCCACAGGGCATATATATGGGATTATGGTGATTAGATGAAAATGAAAATGTTCGCTTCGCGGATGAAGTCAAGGAGTGAACGATGATGGCGCCCATGTATCCATGCGGCGTATGCGAAGGCGTCGTCTACGCGGAGGCCCGTCGCCGCAAGGTGCCGCAGATCTCGTCGGCCTCAAGGCGAGGCAGGACCACAGCAAGTGGTGAAGGTCGGCGATCGCGTCGCTGCGGTGGCACACAGGGCAACCAAGGTTTGTAAAGGAACCTCGGTATTGAGGCCAGTGGCGGGTCACGGCGGGAGTTAAGGCCACCCCCACCATAATCCTCCTGAGCGCAACCTACTCTGCACGGGTAAGACCGGGGGGGAGGGTGGCAGCACACGGTGGAATGAGAGCACGTGTGCTGCGCCGGAGGTGTTCTTTCTCGTCACCAGAAGAGTGGCATCATCCAGCTCTAACGGGGAAGTCGGAGATGGAACGGATGCTGCCAGTCGGCCTGCTACGTCTGCCTTACAGTGTTCTGTGAGTAGGTCACGTGGAACCCATTCAATCAGAATCTTGTGAGCGATTCCTGCCGCAAGTTGATGAATACTCTGAGCCAGCACAGGGCTACGACTAACTTACCGTAGTAGGCGCACTGCTTGTAGAGCATCGGTGCGAACTACGATGCGAGCCCCGGGCTGCAAAGTGATTCCGGTTACAGTAATCAGAGCCTCTCTAATGGCTACAAGTTCTGCACAGAACGATGATGCAGGTTCCGGGACCTCAGCAGGAAACGACTGGGTGCGAGTACTGAATGAGACACGTGCATAACATGATACAAATATAAGCACCTTCGTGACAGCATAGGAGTACACAACGCTTTGTTTTAAAAGACGCGGTTTTATACAGACATTTTATTCAACTTCAGACAATCAATAAATGCTTTCAAGCAAAAACATCGTCACGGCATGCGCTTTAAGGCCGAATTGCAAACTTAACATGCGATCGATTGCCTGTTGTTCGCACCAAGGGGTAACACGCGCGCTAATTGCGATTTACGGCGGCAAACAAGTCACTTTACTCCGGCTATAGCAAAGAAGGTTTGTGAAAATTGTGGTTGATTCATGTATCATAGGAATCAGTAAAACACGATAGTGAAATGTACAGCGAAATTGCAGCTGGGCACGTTTTGCGTGTCTGCGTTGTCTTGTGGGTGTGTTTCCGAGAGACGGCAAGCTGGCAGGCCGCATCGGCAAAGGTGTACTGGCGTGATTTCCGTGACGGATATGACATCAGTGGAATCTTGGTGTATTCCGACGTAAAACACTTCCGTGTTAAATATAAAACCCGAAAACGAACATCCCTAAGTATAACGTCCTCTTTGGTTTTAAAGGTTGCTTCCCCGCAAGAGGACCCTGTGAGCACGGGTGCACCCTTTTCAGGCCGCTTGCTTCGTTTTACTGGTGTCACTTCCGTGACGGATACCATGTCACTGAAAGGTTTGTGTTTACCGGAATAAAACACTTTCTTGTTAAAACATCGCGAACACACTACTTACCGCGTACCCCCCGGGGCGCATTGAATCGTCGCTAGTGATAATTCCAATATAGTAAGCACAGTCCAACCGCGGCAGCTCGCCGTTGCATTTTATCTCGAAGCGAACGCGACTACAACACGCACACAGCTCCGGCCGCCGGCCGAAGGGCAAAACTTGTTTCGGGCAGACAGCGCTACGTGAGAGAGCAAAAGCTTTTTCTATGAGACGCAAATTACTGTCCACAGAAGAGCGGAACCGTGGAAGGCCGACGGGCTACTTGCCGCCATGATGTAAGCAATGACGTACCAGACATTTTCCTTCGCCGAATCTGCAAAACCATCGCAACCGCCACGGCGCTGCGGCTTGGCAGCTTGCGAATGTCGGCACGGATTGAATTATATCTGTACATGTATAATTGGTTTGTACTTAAGAAAGTTTTATTTGATTGATTGTAGGGTTTAACGCGCCGACGCAACGCAGGCGCTGAGGCGCACCGTAGTGGAGGGCTCCGGATTAATTTCGACCACATGGGGATCTTTAACGTGCGCCGAAATCTCGAACACACGGGCGTTTTTGCTTTTCACCAAAACGCCCGTATGTTTATGTGTGTGTGTGTACTTATGGAAGTTAACGCGCAAAAAAAAGCTTTTATGTGTTTCTTTGAGAGTTCGTGAGCGCCGTTCTCGGTCTGTTGTTCGTAGGTTGTTCGTGGCACATCCGCTCAGTCGCCGTTGACGCCACCCCTGTTGGGCGGCAGAGCGGATTCATTTTCTATTATTTACGCAAATATTTTCAAGGTATTAACACAGCGAGTGGCACTTTGGATCTCTTGGGATGCCAATCTATCTACCCCGACGAACTTCGGTTTTAACTTTAGTGCCCGTTTAAACAAGCTGACCTCCACCAGATGCCACAACCGACCCAGGAGCAGTGTTCTGACTCTTAAGGCGCCTCTTTCTTACTCACGTGACGTCACTTTCAAGTGTCACTTGACATGTACTATTGCCGCCTTTCTTCACTTGCTTGGAACATGCGAAGGTAGCGAGTGGTAAAGCACATGGCACCAACTCTGGAGATCCCCGTTCAAATCCCCTTACGTTCATAGATTTGATTTTTTTAAGAAGCCGGAAGCATGATATTTTTTATTCGAAGGCGACCTCTAATAACCCCGGCATCGACTAAAACTGTACAAAGAAAGAGAAGCGAACCAAAGCTTGCCAACCGCGTATATGGGCGATGAATAATGATTGCCAAATTTGGTTAATTCGTGATTACTGATTCTTGGGAATGATACCCTACTGAAACGTTCCGTATTATGGGAATTATGGGAATACGGAGTACACACGGAATGTGCCGCCCCCAAGCACACCGAAAGTAGATGTTAGTATAAAACAGGGAATCCCCTAGTGTGCGCAATAAAAACGTTTGGCACAGGTTTCGTGTTTTTATCTTCAAAATAAGCAAAAAGAACGCTCCGCTGTTTTCCCACGGACTTCCGAGGTATACAGGAAGCGGAATTATGAAACACAATAATTGAACATGAAGATTACAGGAAAAGTAGGCGGCACGGTATCTAGGGGAGAACTTAACAGACTAAAAAATCACGGCTCAGCAAGGATAGAATTGACAGCACGAATAGAGAGTACACACGCTGCGATTGTGTCAAGCTCTGTGTCTATACAAAAATAATAATCACGTGTTTTCGTTAGCGGATTTGGCCCAAGGAAAGTACCCGTGAGATCCCATATTTCCGTATCTACGGAACTTTTCAGGGAAGAGGAGGTAGTGAGGTACGAATTAGGGATAAAGTAAGGTGCGATACTGAACTGAAATATACGGCATTAACAATGCGAGCAGTGGGCTAGCATGGCACGGCACGGATAAAGGATATGCGCATGTGTGCAGACTGTAGAAAAGGGTTCCTGGTATGATTATAGGATGTAGCTTGATTATCATGCTTACTGCTCGCTTCAATGACACACAAACGGTATAGGCATTATGTGACACATGTATATTTATCAAGCGGCTCCGGCGCAGCGTCACCAGAATTAACACCAAAGGAAGGAGCCAGAGCTAAGCTGGTTCCACAGGGCACGCAAGAGCGGCGATGTTGCTACTACGTAATAGCAATGCAGAACGAGTGAATGGCAGAAAGCCACAGACATAAACGGTTCCACGGGACCCGCCACCCAAGTTTGACACCGCATACTCCATGAACATTAAGTGGACCGTTTAAACAAGGCCTACCGATGCCACACAAAAACACGGGAGGCAAAACGGAGGTCTGCGAAGACACTGGACGCGTGGGGGGTGTGAGAGACACCCGGCACTTGAATTGCGAGCAACCTGCTGTGGTAACGGCGCGAGTGTGACGTCACTGCTCCTCGCGCATGCGCAGGGCAGAAGGCACGACAGCAGGCTCTCGAACGATCTAAAGTGCAAAAAACTGCAACGATCAACCTCGGGAGCCAGTGTAGCTGTACACGCTACAAAATAGCTTGTGGTAGTGATTACTAGTAATTTCCAAATGAAGTGGATGAAAATGAAATGAGATAAATTTGGCTGGGTCGATATGAATTGAAATAGATTAAGGAGAGATTAAGGGGATGGACCGAATACGAAAGTATTTAAAACAAGATGAGAAGTTTGCTGTTTTTCTGTTTTTTTCTGTCTTCGTCTTTGGCCGGTTAGGGGATAGGTTATTTTGATTTTATTGGTTGTTGTTGTTTGTTTATTTGTTCAGCCCACAAAATTGCATCAACAACCAACAACCGCACCAACATGGCACCCGAAAACTAATGCGAGTTCTATTAAGCTATTTCCGCAGCAATACATACTCTTTTCGGAGGCAGAACACACGGTAGAATTTATGATGCATGCTGGCTTTATTGTGGGATTTGCCGTGTCAATGTACGCCAGGAGTTTATTTAACTCTATTTCTGTAAATAAACATTTCCGTCACTGGCACGGTCGACTGCCGTCGTGAAATGCCCAACATGTGAGCCTTAAAGGGACACTGAAGTGATATGTAAACATTGCGGGATTACTAGCGCAAATTGTAGTCCGGAGTCCCCAGGCTATGTTTCGACCACTCTAGGCGCGTTTACGCGATTTTATTTAGTAGAAAAACTAATTCGAAAATGCTGTCCTCCTCTCTTTACGCTCGCCCATTTTCTGTGGCGTTTTCGTGTGACGTCAGGAGGGGATGAGCTGGCAATTGGCTGCGCCACGGCTGCGCTACTGCACGGCTCCCCGGCCGACAGAGTCCGTCGGCCCAGCGTTTCGTCCGCCGGCCGCCGGCGGGTCGTCGCAATCAAGGAGGTTACAAAAAATTGCTTGGTCGCAATTCGTTCGCTTAGTTGAAAGGAAGCCAGGACACGTTTGTGAATGGAAGAATGTGCCGTTCTTTGCTTTGTTTGTACACTGTATCTAGCTCCAAGTCAAGGTCGCTTCACACAAGCGCTGCACAAGCGCACATGCGACGCTTCGCTGACTGGTACGCCAGTAGGAAAATATAAGGCCTCTTGAAGGCGGGAGAAGAGTCAGCGAAGTCAATATAGGTACTAAGGAAATAAAATCAACTGATATTTTTACCGTACAGCGTAAAACTAGGGCGCGGGAAGCACTTTTTGCGCTGTGCGAACTAGCACAGCGGTCAGCAGCACGACTACGCATCTGCGAACGCTTTTCCGTCTACGAAATGCAATTGCTAGACGTGAGCTACTGTGGAAACTCGGGCGACGCTTTACTGCACGATCGCAGTACAACAAATAGTCACCTAAGCTGCTTGAAATGCCGAAACTAAATAAAAGTGTAAACCGGTTGTACAATATATACCCTATATTAGCAACGCCTTCGCGTCCCGCTCCGTGCCTCAGCGGTCTGGGGCGCTGGGTATGTCACTGCGAATGTTTTGCAAGTCACGAGTTCGAATCCCCGCAGGTACGTGCTTTTTTTTTGTAAGTTAACTTTTTTGTTTTCCGCCGATGTTTTCTATATTGAGTTCACCTTTTTTTGGGCCGCAACGTTCATGGCAACACGAACTAGTTCACAAAACGCGCGAAGGCTGGCACTGGCGCGCTAGCGAGTTCTCGGTTGGCGTGCTGTTGCCATAAGCACCGACTGCTTGCAGGCAGTGGGCACAGGCCAGAATGAACAGACCCTTGGCCTGGTGCGAACACGCTTTTTACGATACAGGCATGAGGGAGGCAAGCTCCAAATATGGGGGAAAAGCGCATGACATTTGGCCGTCTGCGGGTACGCGGAGGGCGTTCATGCACTGCGTAGGTCTTGGCTAGTGAATGATACGACTACAAGCCATCCTGGGAGGCTTATCTTGTGCATTTTACAGCCGACAACATGGCAGAAGCGCGGTACGATGATTACTGAGATATTGAGAATGTCCATCCAACAATGCCATTGGTTTTGTTTTACAGAACCGAAACCGAAACCGAAACTTGTGTGATTGCTAACCTTGGGCATCGTCCAATCACGGCGCCCCTCCTCCCAACGTCACAGCCTTAGTTGGTGCGGCCGCCGGAAACCGCGCATGGTAGTTTTTCTTCTTTCGCGCTTTGTAAAATAATTACCGATTTGTCAACCGGATAAACGATGAAAAGTGTGCTAATTTGAGCCAGTCTACGCAGTGCAAGCAAAAACGGGAGCTTGATAAATTCACTTCAGTGTCCCTTTAACGCATCTTCTGAGATTTGCGGCCTTGAGTAACTCGCTGGAGCGATATGTTGCCATGGGCGTCCGGGCATGGAGGTAAGAAGTTTCCCGCAACAAAAGTCAGGTTGCTCCGCCGGGCGAGAGGTGGCGCCACGAGTTCGTACTCGTCGTCTTCGTTCCGTTTCGGCGGCTCATCTTCGTAGTTGTTAGCCATGCGCACCAGCGCCGACATCTTGAGGAAGTAGGCACACTGTTCCAGCTGGTTCACGTCGGAGACACTGCGTCGCAAAGCAATGGGTATTTTTGTATTATGCAGGGAGAAGTTTCAAGACGGAACTCCATCTTTAGAGGAGAGCGGTTAAGCGGTCAACGTTTAAAGGGACACTGCAAGACTTTCGATAACCGCTTTCTCTCTTTCCTTCGCGTCCGGAAGCACTGCGAAAGCTGCAGTTATCGCCAGTGCGGAGCGACACTGTGTGATTTGGTGGTCGCACCAGATACGCCTTCCGTTTCTGCTTTGTTTCTGTGGCGTTTTTTAAAGTTGATAGCGACTGCGTTCATTGCTATAACTGAAGGAAAACCGGCCAACAGTCGCTACATGGTCTTAGTGACGTAACTCGGGCCATCGAAAAACGTCAAGACCGGGACAAAAGAAAAATCTTTTGTGCCATTTTCCCAGTTATCTGATGGGCATAGAGCAGTAATTTTTGGCCGAGGTACTTTGCGACCCCCTAATCTAAGCAATGGGTGTGTTGCGTGACTACATTCTGCAAGCATTTAGGGTTTCAGAAGAAATTGGAAAAAGTGTTGCGGGATCACTTTAAAGACTTCAATTTTCACAATCTCGTTATCTGAGTAATAGATAACATGCCCATTTCGAGTGCAGCAGCTTGGAAGCAGTTTCGCTGGTAAAGACGCAGGCAGCAATAAAAATACTTGCAACTCCATTGCGCCTCTCCCACCACCTCCATATGCAAGAAAACTAAAGTCGTCTACAAGGTTAAAATAATGTTGCGAATATTAACATGTATTTGAAAGTGTTTACCTCACAAATACGTACCAATATATCCAGGCGCAGTGTTAGGCCACATGTGCCCTAATATTAAAACGTGGTACCAGCTTTGCCTTATGCTCTTGTAAGAAACGGATTGTATCGCAGTTCATTTGTTGCGGAACGAATTAATGAGGTATGCTGAGTGTTCTAAATGGACAGTTGTGTCGTCTAAACGGCTCTTAGTAAAACAACACCGATGTCAGAAACTGGAAGTAAATGACAACTACTTTTTTACATGGCTAGTTGTGTATAGGAGCCGGCATCTTGGGAGGAAACAAAAGCACATTTTCGCATATGCTTTTCGCTGTAGCTAATAGGTGAATAGGGCGCATTGCAAAATCTGGCACAACTCTATTCTCCAAAAGACATTTAAGCACGCCGGAATATCATGGTTGCTGCTATAAAACCTCTCAATATTTCATGTTTTCGGATATATTTCAATTACCCAGCACACAAAAACATTACCGGTGGATATAATGTTCAATTTGGATTACCAAAGCGTAAATCCATCACTCCCGCCAGGCTAACTTCAAGAGGGTATCAGCCTTGATTCAGCGTAAAGTGAGCAAATAGCGCATTTTCAATTTCAGGCCCCAGACAATTATCTTATTATTGGTGCTTCGTAAATTGCTGCATTTTCAAGTTCGCGGGCATTGTAACGGTTTATATAAACAGAAAGAAGATTTGCGAATGCATTTTAAGCTTCAATTTCAATTTCACCCTCTCCAAAACAGTGGTTCTAAACTATGAACTAAGTGCGGCCGACTTATAACTGTGTAGAGATAGCTTCTGTTGATAAATAAGAATAAAACAGACGACAGTGCAGCGTCACCAGGTAGCCAAGGCGAATTCATAACGCCGCATTGAGTGGGATGGAACAGCGTCTGCATTCTAATTACAAGAAAATAAAGGTAGACTGCCTTCATCGAGATTCACAAAGAGCTCCTAAATGCATGTAATTCTATCTAACTGGTAGGGTTGCGACCTAGTTTGTAATAAAAATTTCCGGTCTAGCCAGGAATGACCTCTTTTATAGAACTGTACAAAATGGTATTCCTAGTCAATACTGCTGGCATTTGTTTCATTAAGCTGAATATTGCGGAATCGTGAATTCACACTTGATGGCTGCCGCTTCATCACATCCCCATCTTCCACGGCTTTCCACTTGCACCTTTCGCTTCTAGATATCGTGCATTGAAAAAGCTTTTTACTCCCACCGCGGTAGCGCAGTGGCTAAGGCGTTGTGTTTCTGAGCCCAAGGACGCTGGTTCGACCCAGGCCGTGGTAGCTGCTTTTTTGTTGCGACGAAAACCGAAAGCAACCGTATGTCCAGATTTGGGTACCCGTCAATGATTCCCAGGTTGTCAAAGTCAATCTAGAGCCCTCCACTATGACGCGCCTTATAGCAAATGTGAGGCTTCGACACGGTAAACCCCGCAGTGGACCAATCAAACAACCAAAACGTTTCCCGAAAAATACTCACATGTGGCAATTAGAAAAAATAAATCCGCTGTATTAGTCCCACAATGCTAATGCAAGAGAGCGTTCTTCCTTCCTAGTGGGGCTTAGACGTCGTGGAAACCTGCTAAGTTGGAAGGATAGTTGCTAAATTTTACACTGTTTAAGGAAGCGGGGCTTATAACAGTGCGAGGAACATTATTTACAATGTGTGTTTGACGTCATGGGCCTGTTTTTTAGGCGAGAAGTCGGCCTACAGTCCCTGCCCCTGTTTTAAACAATTTTTTTTGTTCCGGTGTCACCTTTTCTGCCGTCACTTATTCGAAATTATTTTGCCCATTCTTGAACAGAAATGTTCCCAATGCCATCGTAGCCCATTCTCGATTTGTCCAATTCTGTTTGTTCAGAGCACGAGTTGTTTTTACAGCTACGGTTTAATTTCTGTTCCCACAAGATGTAGTAATAGGGGTTCTGTGCCATTACTTGATCACATTCTGTCAAAGTTTTTCCCTTCCCCTACTCTTGGTGTAATTGAGACATTGATTACAGACCATCTCCTCGTATTTTTTGTGTTTCGATACTAGGTCCATAAACATTGGCCAGCCGAACTTCAGGCCCATTCTTTGACCGCGAAAAATACTTCGACCTAATTTGTAACACTGACTAGGTCCACTATCAAAAACTGTTACGACCCTGAACTTGCTTTAGATCGGTTTTGCACTGTCATTAATCGTGCAGTTATTAGCTGCACTACCTTAAATCAGTTTAATTGAAAATACTCTATTCCGCGCGCACCGTGGCTTACAAGTTCAATCTTACGCTCCCTGAGTAAGAAACTAAACAACGTTTTAATGACAAACTTAAAATGCGCCTAAATAAAATTCTTCCCATTTTACTGGAACAGCTAAACGTAGCCTATACTAAAATAGCCTTCAGCAACGTGGCAATGACGTGAAAAAAAATGAAACATAATTAATGAATTTTAAATAGGTTCCACGAAACCGACCAAGCACTCTACGCAAGGATGAATCCGTTATCACCGACCCGCGAGAAATTCCAAATGCCTTCTGTGAATATTTTTCCGCAATGTTATATCGCCGCTGATTCGCATTACGCGCCGCCTTTCAAACGCACCTCGCAATTTTTTCACGTGAACCCTACCTGTCCGCAGGAAGTTGAGTCTGTTCTGAATACACTAAAAATAACCGGGCCTGGCCTAGATGCCTGGTATTCATAGAGAACATGTTATTATCATTAGTAAACTTATATCACAAGTACTGAGGCACATTTTCAACTGTGTATTTAGAATCGGAATACTGCACAGCAACTGAAAGGGGCTAACGTTGTCCCTGTATTCAAAAAAGGTGACCAAAAACCTGAACAACTATACACCGATTTCAATTTAGATTCTAGAGAAACTGATAGACGTGAGGTTGTCTAAGTATTTCAACAACTTAACAAGTTCAATATTCTCACTTCCAATCAAAAGGTCTCTAGACTGACCCTGCCATTGCTACTTTTGCTGTTAAGGTTAAATCTTGCATCGATGAAGATAACATCTCGGGTGGCGGTTTTAATAGATTTTTCAAAAGCTTTCGACACCATTGATCACAGTGTCTTGTTTAAAAATTGGAATATTGTGGCATAACTGGTCGAGGTATAACTATTATAAAAAGTTTCCTTTAAGGTAGGTACCAAATTGTTTCCATGAACAGTCATGATTCCGCAAGGGTAACAAGAAACAGGGGTGCTCCACAAGGCTCCATCATCGGCCCCCTGCTATTTCTAACTTAAATTAGTCGTCCTCTTTTGTGCCTTTCTTATTTCAGTTGAATACTTTATGCCGACGACAGCACTATTTTATCACACCATCAGGATATTTATTCCCTTCTCTCTAGTTTACAATCAGACCTTTTCCTTCTCGAGCAGTGGTGTCATGCAAATAAATTTTTCATCAACGTCTCGAAAACCTGTTTTGTACCTTTCTATTACCCTCTATGGAAAATTGCCCGCATGTTATACTTGTATATTATTTCTCAGCCGATTCTGTTTGATGAACGAGTTTTTTTTCTGGGTATTATTATAGACACGCAACTAAAACTCCATTTTCATGTCGTCTCTAAGTGCGAAAAATTGCTTGTAGAGGAAGGGCACTTGTGAGGGCCAGTAATTTTATTAACAGGGGAACTCTCACTTGCCTGCATTTTGCGTTCATCCATCGTCACTTAAACTATTGCATTTCATCGTGGGGAAGCGGATAGAATGTTCATATTAGCCGGTTAGAAGAGATTAAAAGCAAGTCATGTCTGCCATTACTTTCTCCACCGTCAATCACCGTCCTCACCTGTATTTACTGGATGGAATTTCTTTTAAGTGCGAATGCACTTCTTAAGCGACCCTGAACCTGCGTCCACCGGCGATGTCCGCATAGCATACCCACGTGGGGGATTGGCCAGGAATCTCCTCGTCTTCCTTGGCAACGGGGAGAGATGGGCGCGCGCTGCCTGGCCGCTGACATGGCACATACCCACGTGGGGGATTGGCCAGGAATCGGGAGTGAGAAGGGCTAATGCACCCGCTTAAAGGAGTACTGACACGAAGTTTCAAGGCTGAGATCCGCTCTAGCAATCAAGTACAACGACAACACAAATGGGTGTCTGTGAATAAATGCATCTTTCTTTCTTTGTAGTTGTGTGTGCGTGTGTGTGATCTCTCTTTCGCGAACCTTACCGAACCGCGCAAATTCAACTCGTGCATCCGCACTTTCACATTCTTCCCCTCGGGGAAATGCGGGGAATTTTTTCAAAAGTATATGCATATAGCCTTGCCAACACGTTATTCCGTGCAATTACTAATGACCTTGTACTCGACATGCTCCATTCTCATTTAGTGTAAACCCTAATAATACATGTTTTGCGTCTCCAAATATTCTGTTCTTGACCAAAGTACGAAAAAATTATGAAAAACAAAGTATCGCATTTTCCGAAATAAGCATTAGGAACACTTTTATCATTCACCTTAGAAGCTCTAAATCCCTGTTTTTTCTTAAAAAGTATTTACGCATGCACATAATGGAATAAAAGGAATTACACTACGCCATTATTAGTGGTTTTGGTTGTGTAGGCCACTTCTGGCCTCTTGGTTTTTTGTGTGTCTGGACATGTATAAATTATTTCTAATAAAAATGTATTGCACTTGATCTTTTTTTGTTTTTCTCTTTTTCTTGAATGGTTTGCTCTCGTTCAGTCTCTCATTATATAGATTTGTGCAATATAATGTGTATACTACTGTTGTCTTTTGAGGACTCTCTGTATCGCCGCTAATTTTTTGTAGCGTTACGTGCTGATGGATTGCAAATGATAACTTTGTACGCGCTCGCTATTTGTTGTGTAGAAGAATACGACGTCCCGCCGGCGGTTTCTTACCGTGGCACCTGGCCTTTTATACCTACATTATACAATCGCATATCATTGCATTTTTTGAAAAATCTTTGAAACAGGAGTAAGGATTCATGTGATTGATTTTAGGGTTTAACACACTGACGCAACGCTGCCGATGAGGCGCGCCGTAGTGTAGTGCTCTGGAATAATTTTGACCACCTGGGGATGTTTACCGTGCGCCTAAATCTCGCACACACGGGCGTTTTTGGTTTTCGCCTCCATCAGAAAAGCGGCCGCCGCGGTCGGGATTCGTACCCGCGTCGTCGTGCTCAGCAGAGAAGTAGAAATTGATGCAAGCCTTCTGCTGCTTTAGGTTATGAGGATGCACCCAGTTCCATAATGACACTCGCGCATATCAATTGTGTGAAATATAATGCGTGGAAACAGCGGTGCATTGGGATCTAGCGCACAGAGCTGGTAAACCATTACTGAAAAAGGATCCCCCTGGACTGTTAATATCACCATATCCACTTGTTAATCACGGAGCAAACGACTAGTATTTCTAGGCTACGTTACGTTGCTGTGAAATCACACTCACACGCCTGCGGTGTTATCGTGCACTTGGGTTCCGCGGGCTTTGTATATAACGGCCCGACCGAAGACGTCGCCTGCCCCCTTGCCGAGACGATTCATCCACTGGATCAAATGCCCCGGCTGCACTTCAAAACTGTCCCGAGCCCAGAGCAGAAGTTTTGAAGCGGTTGCAATTCCTGGGGCATATTCTAACATCATCGAGCGAACCGAGGAACGATTGAAGCCCTCAGCAGCCATATCTTGGTAACGGTCCGCTTCTTCCTGTAACGAAAAGACAGCCCTCGTTACTCTGTGTTAGAAGGTACGGCTTAAGGTTTCACGAATTGACCCAAGAAATATTTGCAGTTCTCCAAGGTAACTTAATTAATAAAGAGAAATGCTGGAGTCAAAGCTTTAACTTTTGTTGGTGTTTGCGAAATGCAAAAGTTTCCCTAGATCGAAGGCGACGGCGCACAGGACACGCAGAAAGTTCACTACCGAAAACGTTAAAATACTTGTCGCTTCAGGACAATTCACAATGTTTTCTTGACATCTTAGGGAAGGACCTTCGAGCGTAAAAAAAAGCGCTAGAATTACGAGACATTATAGCTTTCATGATAAGAAAAAGGTAAAATAGTGTGAGCGCATTTTAGCGGAAAAGCTACGGTTGGTCTACTTTTTTTGCTACACAACACAACCACTGCTCTGCTGTTTCAGCATACTTCACACTGGGCGGAACCGCGTTTTTTTATTGTTTGTTCTGTTGTTTCCAAAACCTCTTGAAGTAGCGCCAACTGGTCTTCTTTTGGTGATGCGAGAATAGGTGAGCATCACTTTCTTTTGAGTGGTGGAAGGGCATGTGTCAGGGGCTATGTTGAAGACACTGCCAGTGAGAAAGTGAGAACCGGAGTGAGGTCTGGACGGGTACTGTCATCGTCACGGGCTAATTTTACTAAAAGGAGTGTGTGAGACCTATTGTTGGTTATCATGTCGCGGCAGCTAACTGGGAAATAGTAAAATGCCTCAAGACTAGCATAACCGTAGTTATCAACGTGGGCCAGTCCCCATGAGTAAGTATGTATCAATTGCCGCTAAGTACGGGTGCTCATCCTCACTGGATTGTGAACATGAATTTCTCTATTGCTTGCTGCATACCTAAATTGAACGTTCTGTGACCTTAACTTGGTGCCTAACGTCGTTCTACGCAACCTTGAGGGTCTTCTACGCGAAGCTTTGGGTACTGGTTACTGATGTTAGACCTCGAATTCTACCGCCATGCATTGGTCTACCCCTTCAGAGCCAGAGGGCGCGTTAGGCTGGCAAACACACTTATGCTTACAGCAAATCGGAATGTTCGCAGCCAATGGATTTTCTGATGAGAGGTCACGGAATACACGCAGCCAATTCAAGCTTTGACGATTGGTTCTACTTGGCTTACGAGGAGACCCCGTAATCGCCGCCAGTTAAGTCAACAAATAACGCTTGAGTGGTACTCCCACATTAAAATCTCGCTACTAAAAGAAGTGACCATTGTGATTTTTATAGTTTGAGGCGCAATGTTTTCAAGAACTGAATTCGATAACATAAATTTGTCCTGGATAAACATCATTCAGGATAACGGGAAGCTCACTTTAAGCTATACCGCTACCATCTATTACTAATCTGTCACAGCGTCCATCGCTCGCATTGGCGACGTCTTAACCCATAAGTTTATAGGCAACTTTGAAAACTGCTGTTTTTTATGAAAGCTCATCGAGATCATAAAGCCGTGTGGAGTTACTCCTTTCCATTACACTTGTCCAAAGAGCGCGACGATTATCCTCTCCACATGGACAGCCCATTAACACTCCGACTTGCGGATTCATACCACTTCCAGGTGCTTAACGAGGCAGTTATTGAAGTTAGCTTGCTGTTCGCTCTAAACCAGTGAACCAGTTTTGTACAAAACCATCAACCAAAGGAAGTTATACGTGGAGTTATTCAAATACAGTAATGCAGCCACATCTCGATTCACCCGCCCGCAATTAAGAAACAAGCATCCTGACCACAATCCAGGGGGAGGGGGGACAAGTGCCAGAGTAGTGAGCACACAACATCGGCCTTTCACCGTGGTCGCCTACACCAATACAGTATCATACCAAGGAAAGATAGCCAGCACCACGCCAGTAATAACACTGACCTCAACACCAGCACAGATAAAAAACACAAGAATCGAAGATCTAGATTTAGCCTTTATCCCCACACAACGCCAAGAAACTAATTAAAAATGGTTCCAACAAAGTGTCCGGCAACTATGTTTCGAGAAGGGGAATACCAACTACATGCCGTATCCTGACAGCAAACCCAATCTGCCAAGAACGTCGAAACTATGTGATCATGCCAGCCGCTTCGTGCATGGATGTCAACGAATTTGCTCGCTCCAAGGTAGGCTGCATCGTAGAGATGCGAACCGTTGAGAGCACTCAATTCGCACCATTAACGATGCGCCTGAAGGCTGCCCAGCATTGCAGACCCATCGGCAGTGTATTCCCACTGGTTCATCAACGGTTTACGAGAACGTGACACTCACACCACTCACTCTAACACTCTTTTTACCCCCGAAGAGAAAATCTGCTCTTTCTCTTCCATCCGATTGGAGCCCAATTTGAATACTGGACAAAACCAGAAACACTTAGACACATAACAAGAGGGGTATCACATGAACGTAACCTCACGGCTGGCAAAGGTTAAGCATTTACATATTCATAACATGCGGGTTGGTCAAGGTTATAAACTAAAGTATATGAGATAATCCAACGAAGGAAAAGGAAAAGAATAATGGCATTGTTTTAACTTCAAAATCTTGTGCCACAGAAACAGACATTCCCTCTGCAACTCAAATCAAGATTGTCGACAGTTTCACATAGCCGCCAAGTCTTATTGGACAAGACTACAAAATCGCTAATCACTTCAACCATTTCAGTAAGGAAATGAGTTCTATAAATAAAAAAAATCTGTTAGCCAATCTATTAACCATTTACAGCTCAAGAAATAAGGAGGGTAATAACAAAAGTACAGTTCACGTACTCTCAGTTCGGGAGTAGCATATTCTAACGGTTCTGAATATCGCAGAGCTTTATAGCCACAAATGCGCACTGCGTTCGCACACTATTCTTAAGTTGGGACAGTGTAACGGCTATCATTTTGGATCGCCGCTTCAAACCTATGAAAAAACTACAAATGTACAATTGGTCTCTTAACATCCCTTATCAGGTAAGAGTAGATTATTACAAAATGCTCAAGTCATGCCCCCATTTCGTATATGCCCCTACTGGAAAACCGCAATGAGCGCCACATTATCCCGGCTTCTCAACACTTTCGTCTTCGTTTGTATATATCATGTTACTTTGTTTTCTTTCTGAGCAGTTGCAGTGAGAGGTTACGAACGAGGAAGTGCAATATTAGAACTCTTTATTTACCCTACAATGTCCAAGTGCCTCGACTCGGGCGCAGTTCACAATCATTGTTTTCCACATAGAGTAAGTGGCTGCTGAAAATGCTCATGGCCACACACTTAGCGTTCATGAAATATGTTAGCCAGCGCTGCATATTAGACATAATGAAAATGTCTGTCAGTGATAATTACCGCTATGTTCCAGCGTTCCACCTCTTCTCATCAGCGCCAAACGTAACTACACAAAAATACAACGAAAACTTGCTCCTTATGCGACTGGATATTTCACGGCATTTTTACTGATTATCTGGTCTCAGATGCATGTAAAGGTTACAACATGGAGTACATTTTTGGGTTACAACGCACTTGAGAAAAAAAGGGACGAGATGGTTTTTTTAGACAAGCACCGCAAGAATAGTTTCTCACCACAAGTAATTTCTTTTGATTGGTAATCCTTGGTCCGACATTGGGAAATCCCCGAAGGAAGAAGACAAGCCTAAATGCACCCTTGGGGTAGTGCTTCGGGTTACCCCAACCACTGCGGATGGCTGCCCTTTTAGCGTAGTTTTCAGGGCGCGTGGACACGATGACAAGGTAGGGCCCGGTGAATGGCATCACCTGCCACCGGCGGATCTCTTTCGGCAAGGAGAGGGTCTCTGCAAGCGGATAGCTAGCTGCCTTCACGTCACTCTGGTCTGTTGAACCTGGACGACCACGCCGCACGAGCGCCCGATCTTGGAACGCTGCGTTGCATGGAGCCACGCACAGAACCAGCTCCGTTGGCACTGAAAAGAGGAATCACAACTCAGCATTCCACTCCTACGGCATATTTACCAGCACAGGTGGTCTCTTAAATGCGCAGCATATCGATGGGGACTCGACCCGAAAGCCGCCTGTCCCCTTGTAATGGTTTTAGGGAAAAACACTCAATGCATAAAAATACCATAATATTCCAAGTGCCAATAAGTAAAAGACACCACACCGCTTTAAGAAGAAATTACCGGTTTTTAGATAAGAACTTGACAACAAGAATTGCATGCAGGCATCGTACACTACTTCCTTGATCGTGAAGCGTCGTGAAAGGCCCGTGTGTATTGTGCTGGTTGCCAACTGGGTTCACAGAGTTAAGCATGCAAGGAAGACTGCAAGTCATTTGAAACCACACCTGGCTATGATTCGATGTTGTGACTCGTCCCAGACCAGCAGCGCACAGTCTTATCTCCCCGCCATGGACTGTTAGCCGGAGTCATTTAACCTGGTACAACCACGCGCCGTAATCTCAAAGGATCTTTGCTAAGCCACACTGCTTAAATGACCACCGAAAGTACACGGTACGTGCCACCATCCCCCATTGTTCACCAAACTAAGGATTTCCTGATTAAGAACAAAGACGCAGGAGCGCCGAGTGAAATCGAGCATGACGGTGGCGGTAGAAGCAACTGAAGGAGGGCAGAAATGTCCCAGTTCGTGCCTGGTATCACTGACGAGACAACGGAAGATGAACGGCAGTGTTGTAATGTACCCAGACCGCCTCACTGCATGCAAAGCCGCAGTGCAGCACAAGAAGCACAAACGCTACAGCCTGTGATATTGAGTTCTTTCTGGAACCAAGAGCTCCCGTGGATGAAGAGCACGCATGACAAATACAAGGCTGAATACCGAACGCGACCGGATGTAACGAGCAGAGTAGGACAATAACGCGGTTTATAAAAAAAAACGCGTCGAAATGGCATAATGGAGCCGTCAGCAGTGCGCCAACACTCGGCTGCAATAACAACAGTCAGAGAACCCTCGCGATAAGTACTGTAAATACAAGTTTGCCACGGCTAATTCGGAACCCGATCTAACGATTCCGATAGATTGTGGCTTCGGAATCACATGTATTTCACAATAGTTCAGTTGAACGGCATTAAGAACGTCAAGGTTTTTCCTGACAACAGGTCCTAGACATTCCGGTGCACTCCAGATGCGAATAAACGAATGAATGAATCAAAAATTAGATTAGATTTTATGGAGGTGGGTATCCCCTGGGTTTAGGGGAAACCAAGGTTGCCTGTGTTGGCTCTCTGGGCGGCGATGTCGTGTGTGGCCATGGGCGGGTCCGAGTCAGGGGCGTGTAGGTCTCCCTCGCCATGGGTGTTGGGTGCTGTGGGTTGAAGTCCATGACTCTCGTATATTCGTCTATTTCGCTCATCGAACAAGCATAGCTAACTAAACATGAATATTGAACGCAATGGGCGTGATCCTCCTTGGTAGAGAGACGTTCTTACTTGGGTTAGTAGAACACCTACGACATAACCTTCCAGGTTACGTTTTTGGTCTCCTATAGTGACAGATTATGACGAGAACGAATCTCCCTGGGCTTCATGTGGATGCATTGAGCCGGCATTGCAGCTTCGCAGGCCAGTCGTCCTGCTCGTTCGTTACGTGCATCCAGAATTAACAGGTGCGTATAGGGGATACCGTTCTTTCATTTTATCATAAAGTGTACGTGCCATGGGCGAAATGCACATGTGTAGCATTATTATACATGCCTGTTCAAAGCCATTGCAGATTTTAGGGGCTTGTGGACGTGTGCTTCTTTCTGGCGGGGTGGTTTGTATGCAAATTTACCGCGCAGGGTTGACACATTACAGGCCGCCCTCGCCACCACGGTTCCTGCCGGTGTCGGCTGCCGGTGCATCTCCCGAAGTGGAAGAAAGCAGCCAGCTCTTCAATTCTCATCGAATACCATTCATATACAGGGTGTCCCAGCTATCATGCACCAAGATTTAAAAAAAGAGTAAGGGCGTAACTCGAAAGAAACCAGGTGCATAATGTTTGCAGTACTGTGAAGAAGCGGACAGTATTTTTTTCTTTAATGAGACTTAATTAATTATTTGTAATTAATTATCTAAAACGAGAAATACTGTCCTAATCGCTAAAGTGTAAATGAGACATTGTAGGTAACCGACGAGGGCATCTAACGCGGTATTTTAAGCGATGAAGTAATTGCGCACACATTTATTCTGACTGATAAAGGAAACCGCGAAATATGAAAAGTACCACGTGACGGCACCTCCGCGCGCACCGTAAAGCAACGCCCTCAAACAGGCTTCCTCTGAGTTGGCCAGAATGGAATATCAAAAGAAAGAAAGAAGAAATCGCGACCGAGTTGTTTCCTTATCTGCACACGCGTCCCGCGATATCTTGCTGCTGCTGGCTCCTACCATGCATGCTATTATCAAGGTGATGCGCTGTCTCTTCGGGCGGGTAACACGCGAAGCAGTTGCTTTCAATCAACTTTGTTTGCGACGCTGCTTTACAATGCGCGGAAAGCGGCAGTCCCGTAGTCTTTTTTTTCATATTTCGCGGTTAACCTTTATCAGTCAGAATAAATGAGTACGCAATTAGTTCGTCCGTGAAAATAACCGCAGTTTGATGCCCCTCGTGGTTACCTACAAGTGCCTCATTGACATTTAGTGATTAGGACAGTATTTCTCGAGTTACATAATTACTTACAATTAGTTAATTAGTTTCATTAAAGAAAAAATACGGTCCGCTTCTTCACAGTACTGCACACATTATGCACCTGGTTTCTTTCGAGTTACTGCTTTAACTATTTTTTTTAAATCTTGGTGCTGATAGCTTGGGCACCCTTATAGTCAGTCCTCCATTGCACGCGTCGCTGCAGGCAACGTAAGTAACGTTTCAATGGGCGCAAACGAGATGGTCACTTCGCATCCGCGCTACGTGTAGGAAAAAAAATGATAACCGTAGAATTTTTTTATGCATACTATTTACAATTCGAAAGGTACACCACATAGACATGCAGAAAACGCTTCCTTCCTGTTTGAGAAAGTTTCATTATACGCAAATGCATATTGGCGAAAGATTACTGGTGACACTGGTCAGCCTATTGGCTCTCACCTTGATGGCCAGGAACAGATGCTCTGTAGTGAGTGTCGAAGGTTGTACCTCAAAGGTTACCTCAAAGGCCACCCAAGTCCCTATCTTAAATTTTAGGCCGTACATACTATCATAAACTTTGAATCTTACACGATAAAAATGCCTGAAATATAATATAAATTTCAAAGATGAAATGCTAGAACCCGCCAGACTCTATTCCTCTAAAGAATGTCTACAGTCACTGTTATTTCCCTGACTACGTTTGCAATGGGGCTGTCCCTCCTATTAACACTGTACGCCCGCCCCTTCACTCCCGCACCGCGAGAACTGTGGCACGCAGAGAACTCGAGCGCGCACCCTTCAGATTAGACATGCGATATCTGTTGGATTGGATCGGGAAAATGTTTATTAAGCCTGACTACGCCAGAGCTAGGCCAGAACCCCGGTGTACTTTGGGATATATTGATTGGCTGCAATAACCCGGACTGAAGACGACCCTCGGGACGTGACCCGAGAGTAAACGATGTCTCAGGACAGCTGGACTGACTGGCAACCTCTTCACGTTACGTACGGCCTCAAAAACTACCGGACGCTGAGTCCCTCGCATGCCGCCAGCTCACCAGAATTTGAAATGCGGTGCAGTTGAATGAATAAAGAAAGAAAGAAAAGCTTTTTAATCGCCACTGGTGTATTCGTAGCGGTGTACTTTACGTAGTAACATATGGGTTTGTTTTACCTGATACTTTGGGAGCCGCTTGTTGCACAGAGTTGTTCACGCTTTTCCCGCCGTTCGAGACGTTGACGTTTCCATTCTCGTTCAAGTTTACGTAGACTCCTACGACGGCCATGACTAGGAAGCCCGTGATGTATATACGGAGAGAGCGCTGCGGTAATGCATAAAATTGTGAAGAGCTATTTTATTTACCACCCATCGTTCTATTCTACATCAGTCAATGCATAAGATGCTGTGCTGCAGTAAAATTCAACAACGGTCTCAATGAAGCACCCAAAATGTCTATTGTCAACAGATCGAAGCTGAACCTTTAAAATCTGATATGGGCGTGCAAGGCATTCTTTGGCGTTAAAGGGACACTGAAGTGAATTTGTCAAGCTCCCGTTTTTGCTTGCACTGAGTAGACTGGCTCAAATTAGCACACTTTTCATCGTTTATCCGGTTGACAAATCGGTAATTATTTTACAAAGCGCGAAAGAAGACAAAAACTACCATGCGCGTTTGCGGCGGCCGCACCAACTAAGGCCGTGACGTTGGGAGGAGGGGCGCCGTGATTGGACGATGCCCAAGGTTAGCAATCAAACAAGTTTCGGTTTCGGTTCTGTAAAACATAACCCATGGCGTTGTTGGATGGCATTCTCAATATCTCAGTAATCATCGTACCGCGCTTCTCTGCCATGTTGTCGGCGTAAAATGCACAAGATAAGCATCCCAGGACGGCTTGTAGTCGTAGCATTCACTAGCCGAACCCTACGCAGTGCATGAACGCCCTCCGCGTACCGCAGACGCCCAAATGTCACTTCGCTTTTCCCCCATATTTTGGAGCTTGCCTCCCTCTGCCTGTATCGTAAAAAGCGTGTTCACACCAGGCCAAGGGTCTGTTCATTCTGGCCTGTGCCCACTGCCTGCAAGCAGTCGGTGCTTATGGCAACAGCACGCCAACGAGAACTCGCTAGCGCGCCAGTGCCAGCCTGCGCGCGTTTTGTGACTAGTTCGTCTAGCCATGAACGTTGCGGCCCAAAAAAAGGTGAACTCATATTAGAAAACATCGGCGGAAAACAAAAAGTAACTTACAAAAAAAAAAAAACACACGTACCCTCGGGGATTCGAACTCGTGACTTGCAAAACACTTGCGGTGACATACCTAACGCCCCAGACCACTGAGCCACTTTTTTTTTTTATTATTACAGTCATCAACACACACTTACAACACAAAAATAACCACACTGCATTTGGTACAACAAACACCGACATTAACATACCAGCCGTGCTTCCGGCTAGGCTTTGTTAATTAATCATCACTTTAGAGAATTAACGGCTCTAAAAAATTCAACCAATCTGGTACTGGCTGCTGGACTCTCAGCCCCTCAACGAACTGCGTGACACTCTCCCGCAGAAACTGCCGGGCCGGTCGGGCATCCACGTCACCATGGAGCCACGCCATGCGCGCCCTCCATATGCTGTGAAGGCCCAGGAGCATTATTAAATCGTAGGGACTCCTTCGTTATTCTCGGTGGGTAAATACCGTATACCTGCGGGGTAAGTGGGAAGTCTTTGTGTAAAGTTCCACGAAGCGTGTTGGCGAAGGCCTGGCTAATATAGGGTATATATTGTACACCCGGTTTAAACTTTTATTTAGTTTTTGGCATTTCAAGCAGCTTAGGTGACTATTTGTTGTACTGCGCTCGTGCCGTAAGCGTACCCCGAGTTTCCACAAGCCTCACGTCTAGCAATTGCATTTCGTAGACGGAAAAGCGTTCGCAGATGCGTAGTGTGCTGCTGACCGCTGTGCTTGTTCGCCCCGCTCAAAAAAGTGCATCCCAGCGCCCCAGTTTTACGCTGTAACGGTAAAGTTTCAGTTGATTTTATTTCTTAGTACCTATATTGACTTGCTGACTCTTCTCCCGCCTTAAAGAGGCTTATATTTTCCTACTGGCGTACCAGTCAGCGAAGCGTCGCATGTGCGCTTGTGCAGCGCAGCGCTTGTGTGAAGCGACCTTGACTTGGAGCTAGATACGGTACAACAAACCAAGTAAAGAAAGGCACATTCTTCCATTCACAAACGTGTCCTGGCTTCGTTTCAACTAGCGAACGAATTGCGACCAAAGCAATTTTTTTTAACCTCCTTGATTGCGAGACCCGCCGGCGGCCGGCGACGAAACGCTGGCCGTACTGACTCTGTCTGAAGGCCGGGGAGCCGTGCAGTATCGCAGGCAATTGCCGCTCATCCCCTTCCGCGCTCACACGAAAACGCCACAGAAAATGGGCGAGCGTAAAGATTGGAAGGCAGCATTTTCGAATTAACTTCGTTTCTACTAAATAAGTCAATCGCGTAAGATGCGCCTAGAGTGGTTCGAACAACGGTCTGGGGACTAAGCACCCAAAATGTCTATTTACAATTGCGCTAACCTTTAATCCCGCATATTTACATGCAAGGCATTGTCCCTTTAAGGCTTTCTAGGCCACCGTCTCTCCTTCGCCGAATTCCAAAGTGCGAAACGGGTTTTTATTCGTTCTTTACGCAGCAATGCTAAACAATGCTTCTAATGACAGCCCTGAGAACTAGCAAAGCCTCAACCTAAGACAGCGCTGAGCTAAGCGAATGTGATGAGATGATTTTCTCTCCATTAGTCTGTGAATGGGCCATCTGAATGTCCTGATTCGGTTAGCTCAGTCGTTGTCGTTGATATAGAGTTGTAGAACATGCATGAACGCGTTTCATCATCAGCAGTAGCACCCATCATCAGCATCATCACCATGTGTCCTCGCATTGTGTAGAATTGGCTTTTCTGACAAGCATGTTTATCATCATTATTATTATCTTGTGCCCTCCCACTGTGTGAAGTTTGATTTCGTGCAGAGCGTCCTAGCGTAACATCGACATCTGTGAGACATACAAAGCTTCGCTTTAAAGGGCGTGGTTGTAGTGTGGGAGCGCCACCGCGCTGACGTGTACAGGCGCTGCAGCCGTCAATAGCATGACACGCGAGTGCAGAAAAAAAGTGCCCGTCGACTCTTCACTTCTGAACCAAGGAGATCAAATGTGCCGCCTGAAAGTTAAACGCTGCATGGGAAAGGAAATCGTTCTGCGAATGTTTTGTCCCTGCTGTAGGGCAGCCCATTAACCCTTACACAGGGCGATCGTAACACGGCTGTTGATATCCCGAAATAAAGGTAGGTCGCCTAGTCCAAACATAGTCCAAGAAACCGATTCGTCATTTCTCCCACATGGTCGCTAAATAAGTGCTCGAAAGTATCGAAATTACTCAGGTACATCAAGGCGCGTGTGCTCTACAACGCATCTTTCAAGTGTGTGGCGTATTGTATTTTGTAGTTATGACAGTGCGTGCTACAACGAAGAACATGACGTAAATGTGTTAATGTGTGCAAGACCTGCCTAAGGCTAAGTTCAGCCTACCGACGCACAGGCCATATCGTAATTATGGACGTAAAAAGCGTCATGTCACGCAGTTCGCTAGGCTGAGACGTGAAATTACGTCATTCTT
>CM023456.1:106091551-106139051 GCA_013339765.2 Haemaphysalis longicornis
AAGTTCCTAATACGCATTGCCAGCTTTCGCCTTAAGAGCACGTAAGCAGCCTTGAGTGCTCCGAGGACTCGCCAGGCCTCGGTTCTGCAATCTACTTCATCGTGGAAGCTGTGCACCTCTTTCTCGGCTGTCTTGCATCCCCAGTGCCCAAAGCTGTCGTGACACTCCTCCTCGACTTCGTTTCGCCCCTCACTACACGTTCTCCCAGAGCGCAGCAAATTCGGCAAAAGGCAACAATTATCCAATGGAACGCATGTGGACTTGGTCAGCGGCTTGCAGACTTCCGCAGATTTGTGAAAAAACACCAGTTCCCCGTTGTTGCGATTTCGGAGTCCCGCCTTTCCAAAGATATACGGCTATCCGGGTACGCAGTCCTGCGTTCATCAACTGGTGTGGCAAAGACGAGAGTCCTGCTATGCGTGAGAAGCGACCTCACATTCATGCAACACAATCTGCCGCCTAACGCGTTGAACGAATTCGCAGCTATTACCGTGCGACACGCAGGCGTTTCCTTTACTGTCATCGCTGCGTATATTCCGCCCCACGCATCGCTGAACACTCAGCGCCTGGAGGACATAATTCGTCGTACACCACCTCCACACATCCTCACGGGGGACTTCAATGCTCATCATCCGTCATGGGGAAGCAAAAACGACGGCCAAAGACCTCGCCTGTTGGACATTGCAGACCGCTTCAGTTTGTGTGTTATTAACACTGGGCAACCAACGTTTTATCGTGGACGGATGTCAAGTGCCATCGACGTTACGATGGGTTCCTCAGCATTGTCAACGACCACAAGCTGGTATGCAGACATTGAGTTTCATGGAAGCGACCATGTACCAACTTACATCATTGTCGACGGTTTGCCTGCTAGTCGCCTTAAATCTGCCTGTCCATTTGTCAAACTGGGGTACTTCACCACAGCAGTCGAGACAAGCGCTGGTAATTTCTCGTCATACTAATGACCGGCTATTACCAGCATCGCAAATACCCTGGAGGTCGTTGCAGCAACCCGCGTGCCTGCCCAAAAGAGTACACAGTGGCTGACGTCGAATATGAAAAATCTCAGGGTGATTTCGCAGAAGGGCAGAAGGGCGCGCGGCGGAAGACTTCCGCAGTTTGGAGATATACGAGCAGCCAGACACGCGCAAAAGGTCATTCAGAGACCATCTGAAGAAGCTTGCCAAACCGTGAATGGGCGTCCTTCTGTTTGAAGCTAGACCCTCGGAAGCCGCTCACAAGGATATTAAGTTTAGTGCGCGGTCTCCGTGGCACGGCGAACTGTTAACTCCATTTCTCTAAAAATGAAGGTAAGCGACTTAGATGTCGCTGAAGCCTTCTGTGAGAAGATTACTGCCACACCGGTGTCTTCACCAACGACCATTTCGTCGGCTGCGAACCGTCACCGAACACAGCCTCATGGACGAACCATTCTCTATGGTGGAACTTGAAGCTGGCTCTGTGCTCAGTTAATAAAGCCCCTTCTACGGGGCTAGACGGGATAAGTTATGCGCTTTTATGTCATCTAGGCGGCAACGCGAAGCAGTGGCTCTTGTCAATATTCAACCGCTCCTGGCAGACCGGCCGTCTTGAGCCTGGGTGGAAGCGAGCTCGTATCGTGCCAGTTCTGAAACCTGCCAAAGACCCCGCGGATATTGATTCGTATCGCCCTATTCCGCTTCTAAGCTGCATTGGGAAGCTCACGGAGAAGATAGTACTGCTTCACCTAGACTGGCATCTGAATGACAGAAGCGTTTATCCGTCGCAGATGTCAAGCTTCCGCAAGGGCCGGAGCAGCATTGACAACGTCATTGCCCTTGCAACACATGTGAAGCACGCAAATATCGGACGGCAAATTACCATTGCAGTCTTCATTGACATTAAATCGGCATACGACTGTGTTCTCCATGAAGCTGTCCGGACAGCAATGAGGTCTGTAGGCATCGCGGGACGAATGTACGACTGGATGTCTGATTACCTCTCTGATAGGACCATCTACATGTCTGTAGCGGATGGTGAGACATCCCTCCATAACGTGACCCGTGGTGTCCCTCAGGGTGGGGTATTGAGCCCGACTCTTTTTTAATATTTCAATGATTGGCCTTGAGAGATGTCTGCCGAAATCGGTTGAAATCTCCATGTACGCTGATGATATCTGTATCTGGTGCTCGGGCCGCAACAGGCGTGTGCTCCAATCGAGACTTCAGCGGGCAGTAAGCTCGATTGAAAACTTTCTCGCGACACGTGGCCTTGCGATATCACCGGCCAAGTGCGCCGCCATGGCCTTTACAAAGCGGGACGTCTCAAACTACCAGTTAACGGCCGCAGGCGTACCGATACCGTATGTCACCCATCACAGGTTTTTGGGTGTTACCTTCGACCGCCATCTGACATGGACGCCGCACATCCGAAGCCTAAAAGAGAAGTTAACGTCATTCGCGCACATCTTCGGCATGCTTTCCAACAGCACTGATGGATGTAGCGTCAGCTCTCTTTTAGAGGGGTTGCGGCTATACGAGCCCTGTCGCGCGCCCTCTGAATATCACCTACTTACCTCCTCTCCCCGAAGGCTTACTTAGAGCAAAGCCCCGCTATAGCCTCCCAGCCCTGCCTCTATCCAACTTCTCTTTCAAAGGGAATTCTAAAATACTAGAGGGGTCAAGAGGGCGGAAGATGCAGGCCCGAATGGCCACCCCACGGGACACAACTCAAGGAGAAGACGAGGATATGTCTTGGTGTCCCGTTTATCTCTCTCTCTCTCTCTCTAAGATGTCTTGGTGTCCACCTCCACAATGGGAACCATGACAGAGAGCAGACGGCTTCCGCCGACTGCTTGCAGGAAATGGAAGAACCTCGCACACGCCTGCGCGTTGTGGCAAGGCAACATGGGCATCCTCTTGCTGCCGCCTGGGCCTCTGAAGTGCAGCACGCTATGCCATCCCAGTGTCAGCCTTCAGACTCTTCTGCTCACACTCCGTGGCTATTCCCACCAATGAAAATTGTCCCCACGGTGCCTGGATTTAAGGGGAAGGCGGATATACCAGCCCCAGCTCTAAAGTTCTTTGCCTTGGAGCAAATTACCAAACATACAGAGGCCACACTCATGTGTACGCTGATGGCTCAGTGACGGCTACATCGTGGGCGATAGGTATCTCGATTCCTTTGTCGCTCACTACCATCTGCGCCCTATTGAGCCACAAGTCCTCGACGACAGCTACTGAGCTGGCTGGGCTGTGCGCTGCTTTTCAGTATATTCTAAAACAGCCGGCCAATCAATGGCCTGTATTTACAGACTCCAGGTCACACTCGAAAGCTTGAGGTCGCTTCCAAAAGAACATCTGGCTTGGGAAATCTATCTTTTGCACTTACAAGCCATACAAAGGGGGCACAGCGTAGGTCTGCAGTGGCTTCCTGCCCACTGCGGAGTTGCCGGACGACGCAGCTGACGAAGCCGCCTCATCTGCCCGCAGTCTCTGCTCTCAAACTCTGCCGATCCCATTTACGAGAAAGCATGCGGCAATACTCGCCTCATCAACCGCATGGAAAGCGCAGATGTCTATCTGGACTGATGCAAGGCAGCAATACGCACCTCTTCATGCGATTGATCCCAAGTGCACCTTCAGAATGCCACCTGGACTTAGCAAGCGCGAGGAAGCCATTCTGCATAGGCTGCGCTTGAATGTGGCCTACACGGGACATTACCTGTACAAAATCCAGCAGGCATCTTCACCTCTTTGTTCCAGATGTGACTCACAAGAAGACATTCATCATGTTATATGCGTGTGTCCAAAGTACACCGTGCAAAGACAGAAACTCGTATTATCTTTGTGCAGGCAGCTTGGTGCGGGACTTGAGCTGAGGGCTGTTTTGGGTCCTTGGTCGGGTCCCAGTCAGGCTGCACGTGCAATCAAAGCTCTCTTGGAGTTTCTTCGGAGCACAGAACTGGACAGAGTTTTGTGATTGAAAATTTTGGGCGCATCAAATGACATCTTTTCGTTTTCAGATTTTTTTCTATTTTTTTTCTTTTTGTTTTTCTCTCTCATCTAGCGTAGCAAGCCAGCCCGACGGCTCGGCTAACATCGCTGGTCTTCATTAAAGTTATTCTCTAGGAAGTATTCTCTAGGAAAGCTATTCTCTAGGAACTAGGAAGTATTCTCTATCGCAAATTACAAAAGCGATGCGTGCGTGCGTGCGTGCGTGCGTGCGTGTGTGCGTGTGTGTGTGTGTGTGTGTGTGTGTGTGTGTGTGTGTGTGTGTGTGTGGTGTGTGTGTGTGTTTGTGTGTGTGGGGTGTGTGTGTGTGGTGTGTGCTGTGTGTTGTGTGGTGTGTGTGCGTGTGTGTGCGGTCGTGCGTGTGCGTGTGCTGTGTGCGTATACGCCTTGGACTGCGCCCCGGTCGCGTATTTCCAAACGCTTCGCTGCAACGAGCACCCACGTGACATGTAAGTGTCACGCGATGTAAAACGTTTAATTAACTTGGTCATGTCTTGGCGTGCGTGCGTGCGCGTGCGTGCGTGTGCGTGTGCGTGTGTGTGCGTATGTACGTGTGCGTGTGCTTGTGCGTATACTCCTTGGACTGCGCCCCGGTCAACGGAGCTGCATACAGCGCTAGTCGCCATCTACCTTCACACAGGGGAATGGCACTGATTTTTCTTACGTTTCGTATGTTTTGGTGCGCATGCGTGCGGTTGGTAGGCATTATTCTTTCAGCCATGTTGACCTGCAGTGCGCGAAGGAAAGCAAAGTGTTCTTAGTCGTCAGCATTTTTTTATCATACCCTGCAAAAGCAAAAAAATGTCAACATTATGTACGGATTTTTACATTAAAGGGTTATTGTATGCACAGCTCTTTACTTGCCGTACTGTTCTCAAACACAATGAAACTGCGAGTTTGAACCGCCACCTTTACCGCTAATCACGAAACGTTAACGTACTTCAAGCGTGATTTCGAATAGCCGCTCTACTTTCCAAACGTGAGCAATTACATTGGAGCCGTTCTACGTACGTAGAACAGCGGCATGGTAGATGAGAAAAATAAAGCTCACTGCGTTTGTTGTATTACAGATAATATGCATATCTGAACTTAAAACAGGATAAAGTTGTGTCAACAACCAGAAATAAGTTCGTTTGCCCGTTTTTAAATAGGAAGTACGGATGTTGCTCATTTTTACAGCGACGGCTTCCGGAACAGGCTTGCACCCTTACGACTTCAGCAAGACCAATCTCTGTATATGAAATGTAACAATGAAATATTCCGCGACGACCAAGAAGTGTGACTGTCCCTCGTTTTTAACGGTCGAGGTTGGTAGGAAGTTTACGGTGCCATATATCCAGTTTTAAAGGAATTACTCTACTTTGTGTATTGTACATTGTATATTGTACATTGTATTGTAAAAGGCATGTATGAAACTGGCCGATAATTTCATGCCTGCATCAATGCCATAACTGCAGTACAAGAAAATCTTAGTAAGCTTGGGAAGTGCGTCTTATATTTTAAATATTTAAACTTCAGCAATCTGTATCGTGGAAAGATGTAAACAAAACATATAACAACTCTAGGGTCGCTGTAATTATTTCACTTCCTGATTTCTTTTTATGCTGTCCGTTTTTTACTGATTTCCACTACCTATTTTCGTCTCTTCAGTAACCATTTGTTTTTTCTTCTGGTATTTTTTGAGAAACGTGTAGTGAAACGTTGTAGCTGCTTTTGCAGTATTTTATCTTTTTGGTAAATATTCCACGTGCTTGAATTTGAACGATTGTTTTTTCATATTTTGTTCTAACTTTAAAGGAGCCATGAAGAGAAAACACAAGTTTGGTTCATTCAAAAGATTGTCTCGTTAGAATCATACTGACACCTACTTTTAACCTAAACTTCGCTCAAATAGCTACATAATTAGGAAAAACGGGAATGGTCATGCGACCCACCAGCTTCATTCCCGCAACAGAACCTTTGATGTCACATGAGCTAAGCTCTGCGATTGGCGGAGGCTGGCAGAAGCAGACGCAATTAGGTAGAGCTTACAAACTAGACGAACGAGCGATTTGCGCTTAAATTTAGGGCACATTCTTTACAAAGCAATAAGAATGATGGGACAAACAGCGGAAGTTACGAAAGCACATGTAAACATAGAAGTACTGATGCGTTCTGCGGTTCGTACTGACTGCGCACAGCATGCTTGCTTTAGCTGCACAGCACTACGGGGCTTGGGGTTGTCTCAGACGACACTGGCCGATTGACGCAAGCAACGGTGTCTTAACGTGACCCCATTTGTCGAGCGAGCACTGTTTCAGGGAACGAATATTTTCTCCCAGAACAAAAAAAAAGCCAGGTTTAAATGCGGGCAAAAACAAACCAAACGCTTTGCCACAGTATGGTGGCGCCATCTAGGTTACGGAACGTAAAGAAACGCGGGAAACAAACCAACACCGCTGTACAGGGTGGAGACAACCTTTGAACGGTCCCCGTGCCGCCGCAATTGGGCCACGGGCTCAACGCGTTATTCTTTTCGTTTCCCACGAGACCTAGCAACGCGAAACAGACAATATGATTCAATCTTCTTCAGTAAACAACCGCGTTGCGGGCGATAATTTTAGCGCAGTTTTGACACAATTACTTGCTTCGGCGCGAGCGAGCAACCGAAAATGGCGGCGCCAGCGTATACGTGTCTCTAACCCTGTACGGCGGATGCGTGAATGAAAGGACTCTAGGCGGGCGGCAGAGCGGTCGGTTCCTGTGATGTCATTTGGGACCACGAAAACGCACGATTGAGCGGGAAAATCAAAATTTTAAACCTAAATTGTTTAATTTTCTCAGTGAATAAAGCACCGTTTGTAATCCGGACAGCGCTGGGGGCAATATAAAACACGAAATCTTTCGAATAAAACCAACTTGCATTTTCTCTTCATGGCTCCTTTAATTTTTATTACCAACTATTCTTACATTATTAATGTAATTTTTCCAGTTAAGTTGCACATTTATTTGCAGTTTTCTCAATCAAACCTTCTGTGTGAAAGCCAAGCTTTCTGCGCTTCACTGAGGGCGACTGTACCACAGCAGAAAAGCCAACTTTTTTTTCACGACGATGATGATGATCATAGGTGAAGTGAAACATGGTTGAAACGCAGCGATCAAAGCCAAACCGCCAATAATCACGTTCCACGTATCACAAAATCTTCGCGTTTCAACAGTGTTTGTCGTTTGACAAAATGTGGTTTTGAATTTTTCAATGGCGAATGCTGTTGAAGCTGGTGGCTGGGCCGGTGAACATGCGCAGAAAAACCTCACCGAGCAATAAAGTCATTGTGCGCGCCGACACCGCTCGACCTTGGAGAACACGCTGCCAATCATAGGAAACTTTCAGCGGCAAGTTTGAAAATTCATGTGAGGTGCAAAAGTCTGGTCTCCAACGAAGGGAGAGATTCGGCGACAGAAGAAGAGCGCCTCTCCGGAAGAAGAATGGCGCGAAAACCGCTACGCCGCTACTCGAGAACAGAGGCGCCGACTTTGGTCGAATCCCGAATATCGCGCCGGCGAAGTGGAGGCGAAACGCCAGCGGGTTGGAAAGATCCCGAGTTACGAGCTCAAGTTCATTGTACCTATTTGAATAAGCTCGTATTTCAATGAGTTCCTTGCTCTTTGCGGGGCTAACGACGACACCACGCAGAAAACTTGCCCGAGTATGGAGGCATAATCACTCAAAAAACTTGGCCGCGTCTCGAACCATAGCCAGGCATTTACTTAGCCGAAGCAAGAATAAGGTAGATAGGGCCGCCAGCTTCGCTGTTGGCCAAGCCTTCGAGCCACCAGTGCGAAGCTGCCCCCAAATTTGCTATTATTCCGCAATTGGCTGTTAGCGTAACCTGTGCAGTTTTTCGCGTGTGACCCCGTTATGTAAATGACGCATTCACGGGGCATTTAGGCATATTGCAATGAAATAAATAAGTAAATAAAAAACGTAGCAAGTTTTGTGGGCAATAACTTCGCGCTCTGGATTACTTTTTGTGTGCATGACTATGTGTGCCCTCTGATCGATGATTGTAGCCGCCAAAAACAAAGGTATTAATTACATTCAAAGAGGGATTGACAGCTTTCATTTACCTGGCCCGTGTGGCTGGCAGCTCATGTGGGTTGTATAGATATTTGGTCAAAAAGGTGCATCACGTCCTACCTGTGACGTCCCATCTCGCATGATCATCAATACGGCGCATTTTTTTCTGTACTTTGATCTGTGTCGATGTTGGAGTGGGTTCTGATTTTCACAAGCACTAATGCAGCGAATTTTCGCGGTCTGAAGTACTAATATTTGCGGAGATTTGAGCTAAAATGCATTTTCTATTGAGTGGAGTCTCACGTTTTTCAAAGTATGTACAGTGGAATCACGATAATACGAATTTCAAGGGACCGCAAAAAAAAAAAAGCCGTCGTATGAGCGGGGTGTCGTACGACCGTGTGAAGTGCCGCCATAGTAAGACGATCTCACGCGACAGCTGGGCTAAGAAGTCGTTTAAACAAGTATATTTAGCGCGTTCTCGCATTGATAGGGGGGAGGGGGTAATTCGCGAACTTTATGAAGGCCGAAACGCGACTGATGGTTTTTGTGCTCCGTTTTTTGCGTCCGCAACTTCCCAAGTTTACCAGCCACCACCAGAACCCAAAAAAGAAACGCCTATGTTGTGCCCCACTTCCCTCCACAACGCCGCTCCGTTGCGTCCGAGCTATAGCGACTCCAAAAACTCCAGCATGTGCCCGCGCCTTGCATTTAAGATGGGCGTATTGAATGGTAATCAAATAAACCTTTAGAGGTTGTTAAATTCGGTCGAGCAAATTGAGAGGGGAAAAAGCGAGTGGCGCAAAAAACGTGAAACTGTAAGGCTAAGCGGAACGAAGTATAGTACAAGCCGGAGATGAAAAAAAAAAAAAAAAACGGACTTCCCCTACAGGGTGGAGACACCCTCTGAACGTTCCCGTGCCGTCACTATTGGGTCAAAGTGCGAAATAGGTAAGATGAAATCAAACTTCGTGAGTGAACATGTGTTGGCCGGGCGAAAACTTTAGGCATGTGGTCCTTGCTACAGTGTGACTTGCTGCCGCGGCCAGCGGAGTGACCAAAACGGCGGTGGCCAACGTGTGCGTGTCTCCACGCCCTTGCCGGCGGACGCGCGTAAATGTAGGCACCAGTAGCGAGGAAAGGAGCTGAGTGACAATGCCGCCAACGCAGCTTTGAAAGACACTGATAAGCAGACAGCAGACGGAGGGGGAGAGAGCGTGGTGAAAGGAATAACCTGAGGTTGAGAGGGCGCAGAAAGCGGGTGTTCAGTCATCGCCCTGGGTTGCGTTGTAGTCGTAGTAGTGTTTTCGCATTCGTCGGCGGCTCGATGGGAGCTTCAAATTCACCGCCCGCAGCCACCTGAACCTTGAATTATGGCTTCTCACTGGTTGGCGCGTTGGCGTACTGCTGCCGTGTAGCGCCGTCGAAACTCCCGCTCACGAGTACCCGCCTGCTTGCTTGCTTCTGTTCAGCTTGAGTCTGCTTGCGCCTTCGTGCGGTCCTTTCAGATCAAGCAGCATCAAACGGGGGTTAAGAATAAAGGCCGCGACGAGGTGGCGAAGCGGTGTAAGATATGGGAAAAACGCCAATTTATCTGCGCCAGGAACCGTCGTATGAAGCAGACCGCGTACACCCGAGCGTCATATAATCGGGGTTTTATGCATTGTTTCTATGGGGGGTTTTCTCGGGACCGCGGTGATCCGTCGTAAGAAGCGGGTCGTCGCAAGTCCAGGGGACGTACCAGCGGGGTTCCACTGTATTCGGTTAATATGTGCCCGTGTCTTGATGTGTCACTTTTAAGTTTTAACGCGGTAATCTTCTCCGGACTCTTTTACGAGTTGAACAAATTCTCGCAGATTTGTCGGAAGCCATTCATCATAACTTCTTGTTAATTGTCTATGCTATTTCGCTGAGATTCTACAAAACCAAAGAAACGCAGAAAATTCTGACCGCGGAGGAACAGATAAAAGAAATGATCTAGTTCAGAAGGAAAGCTCAGAAAAGCTGCTGCAATCTGTCAAAATACTAGCTGGCGTGTACAAAGAATCCTATCCCGAAACGCGCTATCCGCGCCACTAAATTTGCCCAGTGAATACATTCCAGAAAGCCCTCCACACAGTTCATTTCAAGTGTAATCCCAGCTCAAACAGAGCACATGCGGGGATGTCCAGCAAAACACCACCACGAAAAGTTAGAAAACAGCAAAAAGGTGGAGGAAGGCCCCTGGAGGGATTGGCCTTGACCGCTTGGCAAAGACAAGGCGAGGGAAAGAGGCGACGCCGCGTTGTCGGGCCAGAACGGCGCTGCCTGACTTCAGTGCCGGCGTCCTAGTGGAGACGAGATGCCTGGCACCCGGCTCCCTCCCCCGTCCCCCTCCGAAAACGGCGCCAGACTGACACAGAACAAATCCGCAGCTTGCTCCCTCATTACACCGTCATGTGCGCGCACTGGGCAACGAGACGCGTTCACGTCGAAAGTTGATACGAAATAATGGGGAGGATGGGAGCCATCGACACATACGCACACGCACGCATGCACGCGGTCGCACACACATGAGCACGTACACGCACGCACACACTCATTTACTCACCCACAAATTACGCACAAATTTATCGATCGATCAGAAACTTTTTAGGCAGCAACGGGAATGGAACCGAGGGGCTCGCGGAGAGCGAAGGGATTTTCTTAACCACTGCTCTATGCCAACGACATGTGAAACACGGCGTTCGTGCTCCTTTGAGTGAAAGAAGGGTGCCAAGAAAAGTCGGTGGCCGCTGTCGCCGAGGCGATTCACCAGATGAGCGAAGCTAACGCGCGTTGATTTAACGTGAGTTATAAAAACACTGCCAGCTCTACAAAGCCTTCGCCGTCAGATGTTCAATGGCTCGTACATTTTTGCGTTCATGTCTCATCAATACACGTAGCGATTCTGGCGATGCTCTGGAACCTGTGTTCTGCCCAAGGCCCCTGGGCGCCCAACGCCGGAACCGTTAAGCGAACGTAACGACCATGGGAAACGCGTGGACGTTGTGTTGCGGCCCTGGAAGCTCATGCAGCGATGAGAACTTAACACGGATGCCAGGAAAAGACCATTGTTTTCCTTTTATTTCACCTAAGGTTTGTGCCAGACAAGTTAATATGAGGCGGCTGTGATCTTCAGACAGGCGCCCGACTGCAGCGTCGCGTAGCCGAGCAGGCGCGGTTGCTCGCAAACGCAGGAGAGAGCACTACTGGAGCGGTTGTGTGCTCCTTGCGTCAGCGTACGCAACCGAGAAATACTTCGCACTCTAGACACCCCGTCCCTTGCTCAGACTTGCTTTGTTTTTTTATTATCAGTATGCCTAGTGTAAAAATTTGTTCGCGTGGTCACTGCTAACGAAAGCTCAGGTCGGTACCTACGCCACTGTCGCCTAAAGGTACATCTTAGCTTAAAGGTACATTATTTTCCTGAAATTATGACAAAGTGCCCCATTTCACGCAGCGCTTATTTTCAGTTTGTTACTGTGGGTAAAAATGACAAACAGGACATCAGATGTTTTTTTATGCGTATTTGGCATTTTATTGCGAAGTAACACCGCGAGTACAAAACTTCAAATCGTTGTAGTGCTGACGTATTTGCAGCCAGGTCAATCTTATTTCGGTAAGTACAGTAACGTTTTCAAAATGCTTACTTGGCAAAAAAAAAATAAACAAGGCTGCATCAGGTTGTCACCTGCGCCGTCCTTCCGTGACCTATTGCTGCTGTGCCCGAATGAACAGTTCTGGTGCAATCATGCTGACAGCTGGCAGCTGGTAGTTATCGGTGGTGCGTTTCTCGTCTGAGACGAATTTCTTCAGGTACTCGCCCACGGACCCTTTGCGCGCGTTCTGGCAGCCGACCGCCGCTCTCTGAAAGCACGTTGTCATACCCTTGGTGACGACGAAATCTTTGTTTGCCAAGTACTTGAACCAATGCTCCGGATTAGCGGACAAGGGTTCTTGCGTGACGTCAGTATACACCTGGCGTTTCTCCTCTTCTTCTACCTGCTTTCGCTGCCATTCTTCCGCCTCTTTTCGCCCGCGTAGGACTAAACGGCGAAACCTATGTCGGTAGTTCACAGACGCAAACACCGCCGCAAGGTAGGTGAGCTCCATTAGAAAGTCATAACACGTCACCATGGCATTCCTCGATCGCTGGGAGCCCAAAAGTGCATTAGCGACGTGGCACCAAAAGTGCACAAACGGGTTCATGGTAGTAGAGTACGGAGATCTACCGGACAGGCCCAGGTCACTAAGGTACCGGGCGTATGAATGTGCTACCCCCAGTTCCTCTCCTTCCTTAAAGATGACCCTCAGTTCATCTACTAAGGGCACAAAGAAAGCCCACTTGAAGCATTCTATGCGGGTGAGACCTACCGCCAGACACACTGTGTCGATGGATTCCAACACGCCGCAGCCCTTGAGCCGAGACGAGCACGTTCCAACCTTGAGCACTGCCAGTTCGTGGTTCCTAAACCGCTGGAAGAACATGTCTAGGGCCGCGATCAGTGCCACGTAGGACTTATCAGAACACCACGCACGAAATCTTTGGGAAGCTCCACTCGCCCATTCTGCGTCCGTACATCCGAAGGGGGCACGGCGCAGCACGCCTGTAATCTTTCCCTGCAGTGCGGCTTCATAGGAGGCAGTACCCCGCTTTCGGGCCTCAACGAGGCGATAGATGCAGACTACCATTCCGAGTAGCCCGAATTCGCTTCGAGGCACTTTCGACACTACAGGAGCGTCCAGGCTTCCGCCGTCTTCCGTTTCGATGCTCAGAAGGCTCCACGGGTGTGATTTGCTCTCCTTCACCTCCGATGCGCCTCCCAAACGAGACCCAAGGTTCGTCCAAGGTAGCCGAAATTTTCAAGCCCACCTCGTAGATGAAGGGAACGACGTGTTCAACCTTGAGCTGCTTTGTCCTCAGTCCGTGGTCGACTACCTGCGCCATCACATCCAGGCTGGCCGAGTATTTCTTGAAGCGCACGACGGGTTTCTTGCCGGGGTGAGCCTCGAACCACTGCGATGGATACTCGGGGCGGCGGACGGGGCGGCGCGCTGCGTCGTCCACCACACTCGGAGAAGCTCCGGAAGGCCCGCTGCTGCACGCCATGTCGAAAGCGCCGAGGAAATCGGGTGTTGCCTGCTCGGGTTCACAGTGTAAGGTGCCCGCCGGCGGCCTAACGCATAACAGAGCACGCTACGCCGCAGGAAGAAGGCCTATCACGACAGGGGCTTTCCAGCTCCGGAATCGCGCGAAGCAGATTGGTGGCGCCATCTCATGGCGAACGAGTGAAGTTTGCATTCTGCGAAAGAAGAATCACAACATGGAAGAAAAAAAAAATGCTTTTCTTTCCCCCCGGCGTAACAACTAAAAATTGGGTGTAGGAGAAACACGGGTCTTTATAATTTGTTCTAGAATGCTAATTCTGTTTTTTTATAACTTCGATCACCCATTACCGTCACCCCAATCAGCAAGCGACTCGATAGTACACCGACTAATTGCGATGCGATGTTTGAGTGGCGCTATATGTGCTAGTCTGCCGTCCGGCGGCCGCGAAGGGGGTTCCTCTGTGATGCATGCAGCGGCGGCGCTGCACGCAGTCGGAGCGCGACCGGCCAGTGTCGGCGTGGGGAGCAGTACAGCGGACGGCGCTTCGCTGTGCTGCATTCCTAGGTATGGGCGCTTTCAGCCTATTTTAAGGGCGCATTTTCGTCCCCTACAAAACAGATTAGCCAAATAAATTGGTTCCTACGAATACGAAGAGTTTGTTACAGAAGCATGAATTGATGCCAGTACGTTTTTGCGAATTAAGAACGATCGAGCCGCCAAACCGTGGAATCGTGTCACGGCGCTCTATCCTCGATATCCTCTTTAAGGGAAAAAGTTTCTACAGATTCTGGGGGGCATCGGAAACACTGTCGGCACGGAATCTTTTGCTAGCTGGGGCACATCACGCGGTATTTCGACTAAGTTACCTAACAAAGAAGCGTTTTTGTGTATACCCCCGCCGTACACTGTCGGGGATATATAATTGATAGGTAGTAGGTTTTAACGCGCCGACGCAACGCAGGCGATGAGGCGCGCCGTTGTGAAGGGCTCCGGATTAATTTTGACCACCTGGGGATCTTTAATATGCGCCGAAATCACGTACACACGGGTGTTTTTGATTTTCGCCTCCATCATAAAAGCGGCCGCCACGGCCCAGAATCGAACCCCCGACATCGTGGAGATATAAGCGCTTGAAAATATTTGTGTTGTGCGTGGGCGCTTCATAATTTTTTTTGAGGTGCTTTGGAACCGTCCTCATTTCTCTTTGCTTGGGAGTCAAATACAGTATTCCCTCGTTATAACGAGATCGCTTTATTCGAAATTTCTTCTGGTTCCAACCCAAACGCATGCTTTTTAGGCCGCATTACTCGAAGCGCTCGAAGAGCCTGACCCGCTTAGAGCGAAGTGTCGAGAGAGAGAGAACAAACTTTATTTCCGCAGGACCTAAGTCCAGGTCCTAATTTCAAAGTTCAATTCACCGGATCCACGTAGTACTCCAGAATGTCCGTGCGGATCCGGTGCACGTGTTTGTAGAGAGCTTCCTGGGCAGCCTGGATGTTTACTGTCGGCGGGGGAGACAACCAGAGCTCCCAGGAGGTGATGGAGGCGAGGGATGGGTCAAGTGATGGCGGGGTGCAGTCCCAATAAGAATGAGGGATGGATGGGTAGGAAGAACAGGTGGGACAGGAAGGATGACCAGGTGCGCCGATAGATGCGGTGAAGAATGTGATGGGAGGGGAGTGAAGAGGTTTGAGCTTGCCGAATGAGGCACGCAGCCTCACGAGTTAAGACGGGAACTGGGGGGTGGGTACAGGGTACGTGATAGGCGTTGGGCATGTAATTGGTAACGGCGGGAAGCGCGGTGTTGAATACGAACAGTCGGCGGGTGGTACAAGGTTGGCCAGGACATGGGCGGACCCGGGAAAGGTACTCGGGTGAGCGCGTTGCTAAGGCGTTTCCGCACATGCCAGCGTGGCCAGGAACCCAAACCAGTGTGAAGCGGGGCCGAGGATTCGATGCAAGTATCGGAGTGACGAATTCAGTAGTGTGTGGGTGAGTCTCATGGTGAGCGAAATTACGAAGGGCTGACTGACAGTCGGAGAAGATATATACTGGCGTGCTGGTAGGAACAGTGAGAGTAGCGTGCTCTATTGCAAGGGCAATGGCGTATTCTTCGAGAGAGGTCGAACCCGGTGGGGAAAGAAAGGAAAGCGTGGCAGTGTCTAAAGAAGGGAGTTGGAGAAATGAAGCCGTGCCCGTTGAGTTTGAGGGGATGTCGCTGGCGTCAGTAAAGTAAACGATGGAACCATGGGAGAGTAGAAAATTAATTCGTCTGGAGAGGGCCTGAACGCGCAGTGCACGACGAGCAGGGTGTCGATCAGGATTCATGTTGCGGGGCAAAGGCTCAACCCGTAAATTGGAGGCGTCGCCCATCGGCGGCGACCCATCGGCAAGTCAGGCGGTCAACATGGCCGGTCAACGCAAGCTGGTCTTTCCCCGGCGATTTTCTGGAGTCAGTTCATGCTCGATTTGCGCCATCCGACTTTAGACAAACGGTCCAACTGCGTGGTACGGTCCTTAAATTTTGTTCGTAGACATTTGTCAATGGCGTGGGCGTGACGGTGTGCGAACACCGACACTCGAACCGTAGAATTAGCAGTGTCGTTGACGAGGGAACGCCGAAAAGCGCTTGTTTTGCAGACTTCACGGCTGCACACCTCGGGGAAAATTTGCCCAGTGATCATGCTAAGCCCCTAGTGCGAAAACCGCCAGTTTTCATGATTGTGCTGTGTACCCGGAGTGAGCGGGTAATCGTTTTTTGAGCGCAACAAGCACAACCCTAGACTCCACGGCATCTGCGGTGGTTTCCAGCGCAAAATTCGCGTATCGTTCCGTGACGCCCGCACGCCTCCCTATAAATTGGCCACAGCTACTGCCACTTTTATGGTAGATGACCACGGCCTCATGCATTGCTGGTCAAATCGGAGATGGGGTTGCTCGTGCCCGGCAAAAACTTGAAACAGCCAAAACTCACTGCCCTTTTTGTACCGGAATAAAGTTTTTCTTCTCTGAGTACATTGTATTTTGGTTCCTTGCAGTTGTGGCGCAAGTAAAGCTGAATTACTTAAGCTTTTCTCGAGCGGTTGCTTATAAAGAAATACCTCTTATAACGAAATTCTCCGCCGTTGTGCTGGCTTTGTTATAACGAGGGATTACTGTATATGCTTTGAAGCTTGAACGGAATCTGACCAATTCGCATCGTTCATTAATTAGGCCCCATCGCACGTCGAAGCTGCCTCCTCAGTTGGGAATATCTGTTAAATGTAAACGCCGAATAAACGTAATAAGAATGTACGCACGCATATGATGCTTTTGGCACTTTCAATAACAGGGTAGAAACTGTGGTACTATAGCTTCTATTTTCCGCGCCTGTAATTTTTGTGAATTCCACGATTTGCAAAATTCCCTAACTTGAGGAGTGCGGGAAACGTTTTCACTAGAATCAGGCTGCCAAACAGTAACTGCGCCTGCATTCTTCATTACACAGGGCTTTCTTTTTTTCTTTTTTTGGTCGCCGCATACTCGGAGTGAATCGCGAGACGCACGCAAGAAAAGCAACAAGGGAGAATATCTGTGTTATGGTCAATCATTTTATTTGCGGCTGCTTGAAATTAAAAAGATCAGCTCTTAAGGCTTATTTATTCCAATGACCATATGCCTTGCTTTGACCCCCCTCCCCCTCCCCAGGTGAAGTAGGAGGGCTCGGCCAGAAGTATATAGGAACGGTTTTTTTTTTTGGTAAAGCACTTCAATACAGCTTTTTTTTTTCTTTTTTCAAGAGTCAGCCAGGGCGGGTACATGCCGACCACCATCAATGCATGCAGTGGCGTAACTAGATAAGATGGCGCCCATGGCAAATATATTTTCGCGCTCCTCATGATAACAATGATAGTGATTATTATTATTGTTAATTTTATTATTATTATTATTATAAATGTGTCGCGACAATATTTAATGATTGTAATTTTCTTTTATATGCCGATGATGTAAAAATATTTAAATCTGTTTCCAACTCTGCCAGCTGTTCCGCTCTCCAGAGAGCAATCTCGTCCTTCTCGCATTGGTGCTCATGCAACAAACTCCTCATTAATACATCTAAAACTAAGGTAATGACATACACAAGAAAGACTGACAACATCTTGTTTCCCTATAACATCAACGGTGAATTACTCCCACGTGTGGTAGAGGTTAATGACCTAGGCGTCACTTTCGACAGTAAACTGAGCTTCTCTCCACATATTCAGGTAATTACTCGTAGAGCTCTTCGATCGCTTGGCGTTGTCTGTCGCGTGTCCAATGAGTTCAAGGAGCCGATTTCTCTCTCAAGCTCTACACAACTATATGTCGTCCTCAGCTTGAATATGCATCTGTTGTCTGGAACAGCACGAGCAAAACAAACCGTAAGCTTGTAGAAAGGGTCCAAAATAAGTTCATATCTATCTTCAACCATTGCTTTGGCGATAGTAGTAATTATAACCCTGGATCGCCCTCTTCATTGACGCTATCATGCTTAACTTCCAGGGCGGAACAAGGCTGATATTCTCTTCCTCTTTAAATATTATGCACGGCTAGTGTCTTGTGGTGAGCTGCTACAGCATGTTCGTCTTTATGTGCCGCAAAGTGGACCAGGAAACTGATACCTTTTGCAACCCCAATTGTCTGCGTGTCTTGTGCCCTGTGTTCCGACTGCAATGCACGTACAATCGGTACTCGGATTACCTTGATATATTTAATGATTTGCCCTACTCTGTTTCGCAAACATGTGTGTGAGTTGTATTGGCGTAACTGCCAACTTTTCTTATTCTGCATTTGTCTTTATCCTTGAGTTCATGCACTTAAATGACTTTCTTTCATTCCGTAACTTCAACATAAGCTATCCTTTCGTTTTTTTTTTGTATTTGTATTTTATTTTGTATTTGAAAGATGTGTACATTATGTTTCGTGTGTGTCGTTTCCGTGCGCCAGCACAAAGGCCCCCCGGCGTTCCTGGGCACGCAGATAAATGATTGATTGATTGATTGATTGATTGAATTGATGATGATTGATTGATTATTATTATTATTATTAATGTTATTATTATTGTTGCTGCTGCTGTTTTTATTATTAATATTATTATTATCGTCGTCAATATCTTGAAAAAAGGCCATCTGGCTGTTTTGGGAAAGCGAATGAGGGATTTTTTGATTGATTGTTCGCCACAGTGGACGGCAGCCGTCTTAGAATACGTATTCGTCGTACCATATACGCCAGAAGTCCACAAAATTCGAAAGAAAAGTGAAAGCAGAAATGGACCTTGTCGGTCACCGGTTGTCGTTTCGCTTTACATAAAATAGAACCATGAAATGTATTGCTCAAATGATTTATTGCAAACTTCATATCTCCATACTATGCCCACGTTTTTTTATTAATGCTAATGATGCGTTAAAATACTCATCCCGGCAATACCTGTTGTCTCGTCGTCGCATATCGCTGTCGTTTGTGACACCAGTGCTGTTGCTCATCGTCAGCAAGTTGCCAAGAAAAAAAATGACTCCAATCCACGCTGTGTGAAGGTGGTTGGGAAGCAAAGCTTTAAACGACACCCACACAACAACTGACCATGCTACGTCACTTGGATTCACACTCGTGGCTCTACAAACAGTGAAACAAGAGATTCTGCCACCCGTTACCTAAAATTCGCGGCGGCGGCGTCACGAACGCAGCAGCGTCTGCCACGGCCGGGCTAGAGCGGCGGACGCCGCCGCTGTAGCCCGGCCGTGAGTCGGCGGAAACAAAACGGCGAGGAGCGTCTTTCAAAGGGTGAGACATCGGAACCTAGCCATCCTGATGTGCTAGCTCGGGGCTGCGGCAGGAAATAGAACGCAACCGCGCAAGCTGAGGAGCGCAACGCTGTCCACTGAGCATTCGTGGCGGGTATAGTTTTTGATCGAACACGACTATAATGCTTCGGAGTGAATATAAAAGAGGATCGCTAAAATCTACTGCGCGTGGTTCACCTCGCCTTGTAAGAATACCTGAAAAGGAATTAATCTAATTGTAAGGGTGCAAATTTAAGAGCGCCACCCACCCCACCTCTCGCTTCTGGAATACAAACGAAAACAGAAAGCACATGCATAAATGCAGCACGCACACACACTGGATATCATCTGGGGTTGCCTCCTGGACTCCGTACCTAAGTATTCACACAAATGGATGGCGCCGCTTCGTGACAAGGAAAACAGTAAGAAAAGGAACTACTTCAACAGCCACATTGTAGCAAATGAATAGTCCTGAGGAAGACAAGGACGGACAGAGGGGCACATATACGGGGCGCTCTGCCGGGAGGTGCGTGGGGCGCTAGCGTCCCGTGTGTGTCCTCTGACATTGCGTCCCATGTGTGACACCCACTTGTCGTCCTTGTTTACATTAGCCCCCTTCTTTTGCTGCAAGGATCGTGCAAACAAGCCCATTCTGGCGCTCTCAACAGGACTTTTGCGGCAGTGACGCCCGCTGCTGCTTTTAGATGCGACGCATCTCTTGCTCGGGGTAATGTCCCTCCATTGTCGTGTCGCGCCGTGTCCGCACGCTACCACTGCACATGCGCAACTCTCCTCGTTCTTCTCTCGACAGATGTGCGCAACACTCTCACTCCGTCTCATTATCATAACAACAGTTGCGCGTGTGCGCTTCGCTGCTTTGGGTGTGCGCATGTGTGCGCAGTCTCACTCCGTCTCATTATCACAACAACAGCTATGCGCGTGTGCGACTTCGCTGCTGCTGGGTGCGCGCATGTGTGCAGCGTGCCGCGCGACTCTCCGCCCCCCCCCCCCCCCCCTCCGGCTCCTCTCCTTTGAAAAGCGGGAATATAAGCGGGGGAGCGCACGGCGCCGGATCAGTCCAGCGCTCGTTCTCGCACTTGACTTGACTTTGCTTGACGGTACCTCCGTGCAATATCTTCCGATGAAGACGTGATAGAAGCGACAGCCCCTTCAGCACCCGCCGCGGTGGCTCAGTGGCTAAGGCGTTGCGCTGCTGCGCACGAGGTCGCGGGTTCGATTCCCGGCCGCGGCGGCCGCTTTTCTGATGGAGGCGAAAAGCAAAAACGCCCGTGTGTACGAGATTTTGGCGCACGTTAAAGATCCCCAGGTGGTCAAAATTAATCCGGAGCCCTCGACTACGGCGCGCCCCATCGCCTACGTTGCGTCGACGCGATAAACCCCCACAATCAATAAATCAATCAAATCAGTCACTTCAGCGAGTGGACTGACGCAATCCAATACCAGCGCCAGTCCAAACGCTGCCCCCTGATGCGTCGCATCACATCAGGGCTCCCTCGCGGGAAGATGGGCTTAATTTTTTCTCCCTCGGGCACATGTTGAGAGGACTCTGCTCGGCGCCCCCTCTCAAGTGGCGCCCGGGGCACTTGTACCCCCTTGCCCCCCCCCGTTCCCCCCTTAGTTGCGCCACTGAATGCATGACGTTCGGGGATAAGCAGTTTTCACAATTAGAACAAACACTGCGTGTGGCGCCACCGGGCTCTCTTGGAACGTGATCTCACAGTCTCAACAATGCGCGAAATAATGGTTCCAGCGGCGGTAGCGAAACGGCTACTCTGGTTGCTGCGGTTTTATCCTTCGGTCTCACTCGCGAAGGTAAGCGGCCGCAAATAGCCTAGGCTGCGTAGCCCGATTCGCGAAAAATCCTGGCCTCCGAACGTAAAAGGTCCTATAGTAGTTCTATCGCAGCTTCAATTGTGAGCTGATGTACCCCGAGCCGCTGGATTTCACCGCTTTAACTGGCCGTCAAACCCCCATGCGCGCCCGCTTCTCCGCGGCAGTAGCGCGCGGCACAGGCCGGCCGGCGGCCGCTCTCGCTCCCGCCGCTCGGTCGCTCCGATTGCTCGCAGCGCCCTCTGCGCAGCGCTGTGCGTGCATCAGCGGGCGCGCGGACGGCAGACTAGCAAATATTTCTAGGGGCCATAGTGGCGCCCCCTGGCTCTGACGTCGGCTTAGGGACTCGCGCCGTTGTCGTCTGCTACACTCCGCTTGTGAGGGACAGCGGTGCCTGTGCTAGCAATCCCCCTCTTTGATGTTTTAGTGCATTGAAAAGCGTTTTTCTAGTAATTCAGTAATTTTTGCCGGCTTCTGACACATCTGAATAATTTCAAGCTGTATCCCCCACAAGTTTACAACACCCGAAGAGAGAGGCAACAACTTTCTTCAGAGCATCGGTCAGAAGACGGCGTGTACCCTGTCCTTTCTAGCTTATTCGAGAAGATTCAGCGCTCAGAGCTCCTCGATTAGTATTCAAAATGCGTAGGCTTCTCTGGGGTATTTTTGAGAGGTTCTTATGAAGACTCAATATATAGGTGCCAAGCAGTGGGCCCCTACAAGCGCATAGCACAGCAGGAAAGAAGGCGGCTGGCTTCTATTCCTTTCGTTGTTGTTGACTTGTATAAAATGAATGCATTTTTTTTGTTTCTGCCCAACACATTAATTTTTCTGCACCGTCACACGCGTATTGTTAATAGGTCTAGGTATGTGTGGGAAGCTCACAAAAGTGTTGTGGATATTCTGTTCAGTCTGTATAGCATACATTCCCTTCTTCACAAATAGCATTTCGTTAAGGCTGCGTGCAAAAAGGTGCATATCCGCAGCGTGCATTGTTTATTCACATGCAAATACAATCAGAAGGTTTGTGCTACGCCGCCACGATTGCGCCTTAGACAACGTTCTCTAGAGTACTCGAGGGCGGATTTTGGGCTCAGAATTTCTATCGTAATCATCGTTACCATAACTGACTCTCAACCTAAACAGTTGAGACATAATTACGGTGTTGAAGGATTGATGTACTCGCGAACGAACGCAATAAATAGTTTACGTGCATAACTGACAAGAAACAAAACCGATGAATATTTCCAAGAAGCTCTTTATTGTTTTCCAACTTTTATTTCCAGACGTAAAGAAAAAAATTACTCTTACTCTCATGTCCTGAACTGAGGACCCGGCCCACTAATCATCTCGATTTTATGGTTAAATAAAGTTTTCTCCTCTATATCCTCCTCCATCTCCTCCTATTGAGTGCAGCTTTCCTGTACCGCATATCTGAATACTGGGAAGACATGACTGTGGGAAATGTAACGAATATCCCTTCAGCTCTGAACAAACAGTGTTACTGTATTTTTACCGTAGACGTGGCTCGTTTTGCTCAATAACCCTGCATACTGGTTAGAAGCCTGTATAAAACCAGCAGGCGCGTTTACACACAGTGGGTTATTTGGAACTCATCCTACAGTTCATGTGGACCCCAGTGCGTGTCGGCACACTTTCATGCCATGACAACGTAAAGTGATGTGATACAATACGTTCGAGCGTTCGTCAAAGCTGCAAGAACTGATTTAACTTAAATACGATCACCGGGACTGGTAATGCCTTCTGCCAAAGCCGACAACCGCGAAGGCCTGGAATTTGTTTTGGTCTTTTATTTTCGCTGTTGTCGGCTACTAGCAGCCGGCTGTTCCCTTTGTTCGAAATATTGCGTACAACAGAAGCCGACGCCTAGCTCCGACTCTGCGCTGCGCACAAGACCGGCTTAACAAAGAATTGGGCGACGCCGGCTATGTTTCTTCCGTAGCGGTATAGGAAACTATGCGTTAAATCACGCCTTGAGCTAGTGTAGGCGATTTTAGTCTATTCTTATGCTAAAAAGTTACGGACACGCAAAATATGGTGCGGACAAGCATCAGACGTCAACCGAGCGCGAAGAAACAGCAGGAACAGCGAACCCGAGTGAAGCAGACGACAAATGCGAGAATCCCTAAGCCGACGTCACGGAGGCGCGCTTCGCAGCGCCGCCTGTGGTCGCGCTCACCGGCAATACCGGTCCCCACGCGGCGGCCCAGGCATGCATACACCCTTTGGAAAAGTCAGCGACGCCTAGTTCCCGACACACGAACTGCTCTCGTAGTATTAACAGTATTATTAACTCTATGGCTCTCGTCTGCAGCCGTTACTTGATCTATTAGACACAGTGCCGCATGCACGCTCAATACCCCTCTGCGTCAAGTAGCTCTATTGGGTCTATTTTGTAAGCTTTTGCACCCTTTGCGGCCTCTTGTTCCCTGCAGACGCTGCTGGTCATCGTTTGGGCTGAACCGCGAACCCTGCACGCTGGTGCGTGCATTTTTGCAGTCAGCGTGCTACGGAAGACGCGCACGGAAACGAGGTATACAGTCGGAATCAATTTGAAGGTGATCGCGGCAGCTTCGACCAGCGGCCTTTCAACCGACACAGCGGCCGTTTTCAGAACTTTGGAGACACCAGTGCCTTCTTCCTTCCCTTGCCACTTGCGTGATGCAACCCTGATACACCCCGTAACATGGCGCGGCTGCTTGTTGCTGTGCCACCCGAGTGATCACCTTCAAACGTGCGTACGTGAGACGCTTGAACGTTCTGTAGCAGATCCGTTGTAAGCACGCAAAACATGGAGGTCATGTACTGAAAAACCGATTGCATCATAAAAAAAGGTGGTGATTTGTTTAAACCATTGGCAATCGCAAACCAATGGCAATATACGAGTGCATTACCCTGGTCGCGGTCACTCAGTATGGGTACGCCGTTGAAGGCGCTTCGGGCTAACTGTTTGGCTGTGTCGTTTATAAATATTGTGATGAGCGCTTCCTTCAGTGTTTTTGTTTCTTGAGCTAGATACTATGGTTATAAGGAGTTAGAAGCAGCTGTTAGAAGCAGCTGGTTACTATGGGTACAAACGTGGTTAGAAGGAGCTGTCTGTCCCAGCGTGGGCCCAACAAATGTCGTTATGGATACAGATATTTTCCTCGTTTTTAAGCTTGTTTGGTTCACCCGATGACTCTCGCGTCACGTTTCTTGTTCGTCTCACTTAATCACTTCCGTGTCAGTTTCCGTGTGCGGGCTACTTTTACGTTTTCAGTGAATGTAATGCTCCGTTTCGCACGTAGGATTCATGGTGCGATTAAGCGAGCTCACCAAAATCGCATCTAGTTACATCTCAACGCTTTTTCATACTTTTTATATTTATCTCCTCCAACCTAATGTCATTGTACTACATTGTTGCTCTTTTTAACGCCATTAAAATGTTAAGGGTATAACAAGCAACTGAGGGTGCTTTTTTTTCTCTGATCGAATACAAAAATTTCCTTACTCCTTTCTTAGGTTTCATTCTTAGGATTCTCAAATGATCGTGTCCTCAAAAAAAAGCACTGTGGGTGTACGCCGAGATCAGGGCAAGGTATTCCAAATAACGGCACACACGAAGGCTGCACCAAGCACTTTTTTGATACTGACTTCTCAAACTATGCTTCTAGTAGAAGAAGGCTGGAACAGCATGCTGTGCCAAGTGCGTTCAACTTCCTATAAAAAATTCCCTCGCACTTCCCCGAGGGGGAGAGTGTGTAAGTGCGAATGCACGGTTGTTGATTGCGCGATTACGGTGGATATCGTGATCTTGGAGTGGAGAGGAGGCGCCCAACACCCGCAGTCACTGAGCGGAGAGAGGAGGAGGAGAGTAGCGCCCGCCGTTACGGCGAGGGCTACTCTCTGACCACAGAGTAGCATGTCGGCGAACTCATGTCGGCAAACCTCTCCGCGTTTTCTCCTTAGTGAAGAGTCCCTCTCTCCGTCTCGCTCTCTCTATCAAACCAGTCTTGAAGCAAGGCCCCGGTCTCGCAGAGGTCTAGCACAAATTACCAACCTAATGTAAAGATCGCTAAACACGCGCTTTATATAGAGAAAAATCATCGGGGTACTTAAGCCTGCATACCTGCTTCGAAGGTGAAACCATGGCGAGACTCATTAAGAAATTATTCACCGCTACACAGTATTTTTGGCTTTATCGTCGCTTTGTTTACTCTGTATGACCGCACGAAGACTGGGAGCAAGAAGTACTGACATTCGGCACAGCTTCCACACAATCAGGGTTCTTCAGGGCCGTTGTGCACCGGCTTCACTGACGTGCAATCACGTTCAGGTGTCACACGGCACGCACTCTTTCATGTTTTCTGCGATCGTTGTGAAGCGCGAAGAAATCAACATACACAACGACTTTCTCTCTACCGCTGGCAACGCTCGAATCAGGCACAGTGGTTGCAAATCGGGCTTCTACTGTGAAAGACAGGTTCAGATCATATGGGATCACAGATGTGATTTTAGGGGCGAAGCCCCCAATGAGCTCGGGCTGTAGGAGTCTCCTGTCGGCGTCGTCGTATCTCGTCTCATATTGTCACGGTACTAAAACACAGGGACACTCGTTTTCCAACACCTCGCGCTAGAACGTAACGCGTGCTAAAAGATCACACCGCGACACTCGTTTTTTTTATTGCGCCATCTTGACGCAGGGCATAGGTAACAGGGAAACAATAGATACTCGCGACCGCAAAAAGAGACAGCAAGACGTGTTCGATGGGGGGGTTGCGACGTCTAACCGATACGCGGTTTTGACACCCACCGATGAGGAGACGTTCCCTCCGTTAAGCCTGGAGACTGAGCCCGAGGACAGCCTTACGTATAAAGAAGTACTCAAGCGGGGGGAAGACACGCCGGAATCGTAAGGAACACCTGCATGAGCCAGCACCCCTAGCTTCGGGGGAGCTGGCAGAATTCGAAAGGCGTCTCAGTACGCTTCAGGAGGAAGTACGACGTCTTCGCCAACGGAGAAATTTGAAGAGCGACGACGTGTCACACGCTTGGCTTGGCTTGGCTTCTTCTCGACACTCAGTTTTCCAACGCCTCTTGCTGTAACGCTACATGCTTCAAGGACACGAGACTTACAGCAAAGCTGTATACCTCTACCCCCCAACGGTTTCATCTCTGTGGCCAAAAACGCCAAGGCGAAAAGAACACGCTTATATTGGGCATGCTTCTCCCCTCCCCAAGTTTCACGTTAGTGAAGATGGCCCGGCATTTTTTTGGGATACTGGTCACACCATCGGGAATTTTTCTTGACTGGACAATAACAACAATGACGACGACAGTTTTAAGTACATAGGGATGCTTAAGGCGGGGGTACTGTAACCATGGCATTCTTAATCGTTCCGGAGGAGATCCTGAAATCAATTACGCGATGCGTCAGTATTGGGGAATTCTGGCCTCAGCTGAGTGGAGACGTAAAAGGAGGGCAGCAGGAACTAAGCATACGGACCTAAGTCTGCTTCGAATTTTAGACCCATCCGCACTGGTTCCCGGGATACGCAAACGCACGGCGAGTTTAGTAAAACCAACCCACCTTGTGTGACGTTGCAGGGAACGTGCAGAATTTACTGTAATATTCGAGGGGCCAGTTGTTTTTCACCTGTTTATGCGCATATTCTTCGTCGGGAAAGTCACATTCACAGGGCTGCTTCTGTGTCAACAAACTCGTCGGCATATTTGATGACTGCACCACTGACATACGGGAGCAATGAAAGTATTTTCAATAATGCAGTCTCCGGTTGGCTATTCTTGGTTGGTGAGGACAATTCGTGGCGGGAAGGGGTTCTTTAACGTGCGCTATAATCTCGACACAACGGGGTTTCCGCGTTTTGCCTCCATTAGAAAAGAAACCACCGCGGCAGGAATCGAACCCGCGTTGTTGGGCTCAGCAGCACAACGCCTGAGCCACTGAGCCACCGCGGCAGGTATTGATAAATGCATTAGGTGCTGTAGCGGATGGTAGTGAAGCGTGAGAGTGTACTCCCAATAACGGAAAGTGTACCACGCGTCTGAGAAAGGCCAGGGAGAAAAAAACTAAAATCGGGAGAGGCTGCTGCGTGTTTGCTGTGTGTTTACTGACGATTGGAAATGAGCGCTAAACCAGCAAATGTGATTGCTAGAGTAGGCTTTTTCACACCACTTTTGGGTAAGAACCAGCGGTGAGAGTTCACATAACAGCACGCAGTCCACCGCACCTACACCCCCACCAGTGAGAAATGGCAGCATCTTCACTCCGAGGATGATGGAAAGGGTACGGAGTACAGAGACTCGAAATGACATCGAAGTTAGTTGCGCCCCCCGTGATATCCGATTTGCGCCCGGACGGTCATTCGATTTGAGCCGTGAGTTGCACCTTGATTATTCCCTAAATGAAACTGCAACTCACGGCTCAAATCGAATTTCGCTTGAATTTCGCTTGATAACGGTGTGCGCACGGATGGACGCGGACGGACATTAGGAGGTCCTAAGGTTTCGCACCGTTACAGGCGAGGGAGTAAGCCGTTTGACTGTCGGGTGCTAACTCTCGGTCGTAGCCGAATGTGTGAGACGACGGACACTAACTCTGTCTGGTCTACCAGTCACATGTTCGAATCCTGCAGGCGCCTGTGTGTTTTGTTGCGATTGTAATTGCTATGGGCATGGACGCGGACGGACATTGTGCGGTCCTAAGGTTTTCCGCACCTAAAAAGCGGAATGTACGTGCACCAAATACTTTGCTAGTTAGTCGTCGCTTTCAACGTTCATCATCGAGTGTTAGTCATCCGTCTCAAAACCATCAAAAGACTCATCTGAGTCCCTCCCAAAGAAAACTTCGCAGCATTAAGCTTGAACTCCACCCCGTCTTCTGGGGCCCTGACTCCAATATTTGCCAGTCCCCCATACAGGAGGCCTTCCTCCGAGCAATCCAGTGCGTTGGTTATGTTACAGCCCCTGAAAGCCAGTGCCACAGCATCCTAAAGTACAGTGGCCCACGCCTCGGCAACAACACCGAGCATATGCTTCCGCAAAAAAAAAAAAAAAAAACGACATCGCAAAAAAAAAAAAACGAAAAACTTCCCCTCGAAATCGGGTTACCAGGCTGCTAACCACAATTGGATCGGATCTGACTATAGACTGGCCGTGTCACACTACCAGTGTAGCCTGGGTTCAGTGGATCTCAGGACGTGGAGCGAAGAGGGCGCGACGATGTGGAAATTTGAAATTAGCAGTGGATTTAGGAAGAGAGGTTGAGGGGGTGGAGGCGGGGGGGGGGGGGGGGGGGGGCTTATACAGTGAGGGCACTTGTTCGGAATTGCACGGTAAGTTTGGATTCGTGCCAATTTTAGTACATTTTATGTGGCCAAACAAAAGTACCTGAGTAGATACCAAGCACAAGCAGCTAATATACTTCATCAATTAAGGTTCGTTTAATGGTTATCAAAAAAGCAGTTCCACTCAATGTGAAATCTGTCGGAATTGCACAGCAGTGACGCGCCGTAATAGGCTGTGCCGCCGTTATTCGCTCATTGCTACCACCCCATGCAATTCAAATTTCCCGCCTTCGGAGGGCTCGCGCGCCCCCTGCCTGAAACTGTGCCAGCGGGCGTTCTGTTCTTCTTGCGCCTCCTTTAATTTCGTATGCTGGAGCTGTTTTGCGTCACTTCGGACGCGTTGTTTTTTTTTTTTTTTTTTTTCTGCGAGGCTGCAGCCCTTCTGCGACATTTCGAACATCCCTTTTCTTCTAGTGCGGCTGGAGCCTTTCTACGGCGTTTCGAACGCGGCCTTTTCTTTTTTCGCGTGGAGTCTTTCTGTGTCATTTCGAACGTGCCATTTTTTTGTTGCGCGGCCACTTTTCTTGCTTACTATCGTAAAAAACCAACCCAACGAACATTCCTAAATAAATAAACGCTGGCGCTGCCTTTTAATTACGTATATTTTGCCTCAAATGTACCTATAGTTTCACTGCGCTAAACAACGGGGAGATGCAGGACAAGCGCCAGTGGTTCACGAGTTCCGAACGCTTATGACTATATAAACCGCTTGGCTTTCGAAGCGTCTGGGGTACGCCGCGACGACAGCGCCACAACGGAACGTCCTGTTGCTCTTCTTGGGTCCAGCGAGCGAGCTACGACGACAAGGCGAGTTTCGTGTGCGAGCTGGTGTGGTCATACAGTTTTCTGAAGGCACGGTTTTCGCTTGAGTACCTGATCAGTGTACCACGTAGGCGATGGTATATAAGGAAGTTATCGAAATTTTGCTGCCGGTTCCAGTCTACCGATCGATATACATACCGGGCTCGGCAAGAAATATCCTGAAGCGAGTTAAAAAGATGCCGGTTAAGCCATCCGCTAAAAGTTTCTTCTTTCAGCTGCACACCGAGACACTGCTGGTGAAACCATGGCTTCAAGAAAAGGTTTTTTTTGTGCCCTGGGATGTTAACTGTGCCTTTTGTCGTAAGCCGGAAATAGTCGAACACATTTTCATGGATTCTTTCCATGCTGAGTTAACATTGGGACATCCTCCGGCGAACACTTAAGAAGGAATTACTGGCATTACCCTATAGAATATGCTTCTTGCATACCGAAAATGAAGAGGGTGTTCCTTTGGGCATGTTCATGCTCCGGTATACCCATGCTCCTGTGCCTGCATAGCCTATGGAAACCCCGTATGAATGCCAGGAAAGCAAATCCAAATCTACGGCCTGCTAAGGATTCAGAAGAACGGCGAGCTGGGCGTGTTGGTACATGTTCATGGTGCGAAAAGCGCTACAGTAACAAGGACAAGTGAGTACACGGGACAAAGCGCTTCGTTCATGGTGGGAAAAGCGCTACAGTAACAAGGACAAGTGAGTACACGGGACACTGCTAAGGATTATTTCGCTGAGAGTGTTGCCTATATCAGAGATGTATTCAAACTAGAGGAAGAGCAACCCAGCTGGGCGCACATACTAGACACCCTTGTAACGATTAGACACTTTAAACATAACTGCACCAGCCAAAGTGTATTCGTAGGTTTTATATTTTTTATCTTGAAGTGTTTGCATGCATGCCTTTTTGTTTTGCCTTGTTTTATCAAGACGGTAATAAAGAAGAAAACAAAACAAGGCGAATGCCTAGAGTGCTGTGCACTTGAAACATTCCGCGACATTAGCGTTTTAATCCTTCCATGAAAAGCCCGTTGTTGGTGACAGGATATCCTAGCAGAGTGGGAGGATTAGCGTCGGCGGCGGACGGCCTTGAAGGTTGGCTTTAGAACGTGAGGCACTTCGTTTAAGGGGCTAAATGACGCATTGTTTCGCGTGCCTGGGTGGAAAATCCTCCCATAAGGACTTACCGGCATGTAATCTTCCGAATAAAATCGGTGCTCATGATTGCCGCCGCCTTCGAAACCAAGGGGTTTCGGATCCCTCCCAATTCGTACGACGCGATGGGTGGGAAGCTTTCATCTATTCACATTCCAAGGGATAGCGCACATGGACGGTTGTAATTTCCGTTATTCCGAACCCCGTATTCAGCTGGAACGAAATTACATTGTCGAGCGAGAAGTTTCGCCCATGTACTTATGACAATGGCCATTGTCAGGCTACGTTAGATGTGCATTCCAGCGAAATAATTTGAGAAGGTTGGCGGAGGGATATCTACGACACGTGCAAGCAACGTTTCGTGCGAGCACGAACAACACAGATGGTCTAGCGGGTACACTTAAGCAAGATTTGCAGCAAATCATTCACGTTAATCCATTCTTAGGGACAATGAGCTACGCAGTAAGGCAGCAGGTATACGGCATTACAGTGTGTCCTATTGTACCACGTGCTCATCGAATCCTGGAAGCACGGCACCTCGAGGCTCTATAAACCCAGGAGGCGCTGAGCTTCTGATTGGATCAAGAGAGTAACAACGTGGGATGGATGGTAACGCATTATGAATTTGGGGAGCGCTACCTGGACAAGCTGCACCAAATAGAGGTAGAAGTAAGGCATTTTCATGTTGGGCGACGGTCTACTCCATCAAACAGCAGACGCATGAGGGTCCCCTTCACGACCTGCAGGAGCCGCCCAAATAGATGCTACCGCATTTATGCGGCTAATTTGAACAGAAAATTTGAAGAGCCCAAGCTTTAAGGTGGGTAGTGGTGAATGACGCAAGATTCCTTTAGTCCCTGAGAAGTTTTTACATCTGAGCTGCAAGTTGTGCTTCCGACAGTATGATTTCCGATGCTCGAAGTTACAAACACAGGACGCTCCCAACCAGTTTCGAACGAAAGAAATACAGTCCTTCTGGAAACCTTGCTTAGGTTAGCAGGAACAGGGGACTCTGCGTTGTCCAGGTTAACGCCGAATGTTTTTGCGTGCGTCGTCGGTGTAGATAATAGCAAAGTTTAATCCACACTTTCCTCACAATGTCAGTGATAAACTGGCGGTAGTGAGCCTACCTCTTTGAGGAAGAGTCTTCTGAAGGTCTTCTGAAGGCCTTTCTCGAGAGTAGAGAAGAAATGACGTCAGTGAGCGGAGAGTGACCGACATTTTGTCTGTAATTTGTATATTCAATTGTTGCGATTCAGCAAACAATCGATCTAAATGTGATGCTTAAGTTGATTTTGATTTTTTAACTCGCCCTCAATATAAATATGCTCGTTGCAGCTGAGGAATTAATCAGTTGCTTTGACTGAATAAACGTGTTGGATGAAATGCCTATAAGGTGAAGGGAAAATAGATGTATGCCAAAAGATGAGATGGTAATCGTCTCGAAGTGCCCACACACCACTGCGGATTAAGCAGGATTCTAGAAAATAGGGATACAATGACAGAAATGTAAGGTCATGATGTTCACCCGCAAAATGTATTTCCAAGGAACATAATTTTACCGTCGCCTTCTCTGAGAGGAGCTCCCGGTTGCAATTCATTGGTTTTTTATTAATGACAAAGACCAAACGTGCAGCATCAACGTGAACAGGCGTGGGTGGTAAAAAGTATATTTCGGACAAAGTAAATAAGAACCGTGTCTTGACAATAATATAAATGTTCGCTGCTGGTACATAGAATCCTGTGTTCGATGATCTGCTCTGTGCGCATGTACAGTCACGCACGCATGCCCGCACGCACGCACAGGCCGACATGAGGACAGACAGGCAAATTTCCTGCGCCCGCACGAGCAGCAAATGTGTATAGGTCACGTGTACTATGACCTCGAAGGTATGCACATCACCTCCATGATTGTCCAGAGGGGGGGGGGGCGGATTCGTAACAGGCTACATTCAGTCAATGCTTTGCTTTCCCTCAATCCAATCAATCAAACTCTCAGGAGCACACATGAGTTTCCAATGGGAGAGTTCGAGGGGTGCGCACGTGTAGTTGCCTGGGCTACTGTTGAGGCGGGTAACTTCCTTTCCTTTTCTTTGCGACAAGCCACAAGCAAACAACAACTCAAAGGACAAACGCTTTATGACATATCATTCATACTCACGAATGCTTGCTTACAAAAACAGATCTTTAGACGCCAGATTTCTCGCCTTGTTTATTTATTCAATAGTTGCAACACAAGTCGAACGATGGTAGAGCTCTCCGCCCCACAGCCCATCCTTTTCCCTCGGTGAAAAGAGAAACCCCGAGAACTGCATTGTGTAGATAACGTACAACAGCACCAATAAACGTATCGTTGTAGCGTTGCAAAGAGTTGTTATGATACATTTTCATGAGCATTCTTCTTAGAACCGCGGATTCTTTCAAGGTGAACGGTGTTCTCTACTGTTAATGGCGCGAGTGGTTTGAAAAGAGAGTTGGAGTCGGCCATCCTGGAACGGGTACCGCCACTTTCCTTTCCACCTTCAAATTTTTGCTCGACCTCACTACGATGACACCGTTGGGCATCATCACAGGTCAACATCGGCAACCCTTTAGACGTAACGGACGAAGTAATCCCCCAGAGATCGTAGCGACCGGACTTCAAGCAAATTGACGACGTAGTCCCACATGTCCGGGCGCTCTCATTCGGGAAGAATTGCTTGAGCGATTCGACGAAAGTGTGTCTTACGGGAAACTCGACTTGATTTGCAAGGGCGGTCACGGACGAGCGGAGCCGGAAGGCTCTCGCACTTCTTCAAAGGCAAAATTGGTTCCGGCCGCTGCCAGTGTGGGCTGGATCTCGCGCAAATCCACGCTGGAAGAACTGGCGATGAGTGTGGCCGTAGCACTCCATCAATCGCCCTTCCCAGTCGAGGGGAGCCACTAAGGTAAAAAAAGGCCGAGGAAGTGGTGCGGTGCAGAGAAGAAGGGGTCACTTCGGGCGGAGAGAGCCACGGGTTCATTGCGTCTAAGCCTCCGCTCCTTCATCAGCCCACTTCACGCCGTACACGCCGGAAACACCTTCAGTGTGAATGATACGCTTTCACACTGCCTGATTAGGAGAGGTATGATCTACTCAGTCAAGGAGGACGAAACAAAAGCATGGCTATACAATGAGACGGAACATTACTGGCAATTTTCCGAAAGGAGGGACGCAATAACGGGACGCCGCGCTTTCTTGTATCTAGAAGGCATTGGTGCCACTCGCCGTGGCGGAAACTTCGGAGCCGGGAAATGGCTCCGCAGTGTTCAAGAAGAAAACATGCGCTTTGCTTTTATGGCGCCACGTGGCAGAAGAAGATTGCGGATCAGGAGTGCTGTTGAGGTGGAGCAACGTTTTTAGCGAAATGGGCTTACGAATAGCGCAGGCATTTTGTAGCGTAAGCTACACTGGCCGAGGTTGCGCAGTTTCGCGTGGGCCGTAAAGGGCCGTTCTGCGCAAGCGCGAGGAGCATTGGATTGGTTTGGATCGGATCGGATCGCATTGGATTCGATGTGCTTGGATTGGATTGGCTTAGATTGATCTGGCTTGGATTGGATTAAATTGGATTGTGTTGGATTGAAATACAATCCAATTGGAGGACGGGTGTGTAGAGAATTGGGTCTGCACATTCGCCGGTCTGCTCATTCCAGAGGAGTGACGTCATAGCCGTGGCAGACGCACTGGCGCCGGCGCGTGCCTAGCTGTGCGCCTCCGGTGCGCAGTAGATAAGTCTGACGCTACGCAGGAGCCGCTTGATAGCGGTTTCGCGTGGCTCCTGGAGAGCCGTGCTGCGCATGCGCGAGGAGCAGTGACTTAACTGGACCGTACCGGACTGGATTGGATTGGATTGGATTGGATTGGATCGGATTGGACTGGACTGGACTGGACTGGACTGGACTGGACTGGATTGGATTGAATTGGATTTGATTGGATTGTAAATTGTTTTAGCAGCAGTAAGCATAATCAGCTAATCATAGACAACAGGAAACCTAAGAATAACCAGCTGAACCTTAGCTCACGCTACATATACCCTGGCATAGCCGAGCTAAGCCTGTGATAATTTTTACCGAGACGTTTTCTTTGCTACAAAAGCAGCTTCTGCTGAGCAACGCGCCTTTAAATGCCATTTTGGGGCACGCAAAATGTAAACGTGAACAATGCGCCTCCGAGTGAATGTTGTGCTCAAGCCGACATTTGAGGTGGGCGGCGGGCATGGAGACTTAAAGGGGTTCTGAATGAAATGTGCTCAGCTCCCTAAATGAACACGCGAAATCGATAGATTGGGTGGGCAAGGTCATATGTGAGTGTAACATTTTTACGTGCAGAGTGAAGCACACACGTTCGTTGCAAAGTTTCTTGCCCCGTTCCCACCCTTTCCTTCCTGTTTTTGGGCTCCGCCATTTTACGGCACGTACGCCATCGATTATACTACGCGCGTCACGAAGCCGAAACCTTGCAATGGGGCGGCTTTTCCTCGCAATTCCGGTGAAGAGAAGCGCCGTCTGCTCAGCGTCTACGGGTCACGTCGGTGCGGTTGATTAATTAGCGCTTCCTGCAGCACGCTTAACCCTATCGCGTTCGTTCATATTAATCTTTTTTTAAGTGCGAATGCACTTTATAAGCGACCCTGAATTCCGGTGACCGCCGTCCGTCCACATAGCAACAGCGGCGGGTGCGCGTGCTCCTCGTCTTCCTTGGCAACGGGGGGAGATGGGCGCGCGCTGCCTGGCCGCTGACATGGCACATACCCACGTGGGGGATTGGCCAGGAATCTCCTCGTCATCCTTGGCAACGGGGGGAAATGGGCGCGCGCTGCCTGGCCGCTGACATGGCACATACCCACGTGGGGGATTAGCCAGGAATCGGGCGTGAGAAGGGCTAATGCACCCGCTTAAAGGAGTATGTTGTGTAATGTAGTTCAGTTCATGCCACCAGGTGGCGCACAATGCTAAGGTGGCCAAATTCCACCATCATCATCAGCAACCGCAAGCCCGGTTATAAATATCGTGTAAAAAGAATAAAGGCTCTTTTTTTCCGTGGGTACGATGGTAGCGTATCCGCCGCGCACCATACGTGGCAGAGAGACGCAGACGCTACCACGTACCCACGGAAAAAAAGAGCCTTTATTCTTTTTACACGATATTTATAACCGGGCTTGCGGTTGCTGATGATGATGGTGGAATTTGGCCACCTTAGCATTGTGCGCCACCTGGTGGCATGAACTGAACTACATTACACAACATCCCCTCCTCCCAAAAAGGGGCAGCACACCGTCGCACAACACAATATCCCCTCCTCCAAAAAGGGGTAGCACACCGTCGCACAACACAACTTCCCCTGGGCGCGCACAGTCACTGCATTGTCTCATAAGTCATATTCAGCCAGCCACGCAGGCTTGCGTCGTTCTCTGGTGGATCGCCGTGGAGCCGCACTTTCAGCACTAGTCTCAGTCCCTCCCGACATGTTCCTTGGTACACTCATGTCCGTGACATCAACACTCGGCACACCAGTACTTGCAGTTGAAGTTGGAACTGCCGTTCTGTCGGTGCTGGCCGGGGTAGTAAGTGGCTGGAACATCTGGGCACTCGGGGGCTGTGCTGCGGTGGAGCCGGGAGTCCCAGGGGAAACGCAGGTTGCCTCTGTCGCAGGATTCCAGGCTGCAGTGTATGGAATCAGCCGCTCACGATTCCAAACGCGACCATCGCTCAGCTCGTACGTGTCCTCATTTTGGCGCCGAACCACGGTGAAAGGACGTGAATACGATGGGGAACCCTTTGGCACATGTCCCGGTAGCTTAATCCGAACTGCTTGTCCTGCGCTCAATGACGAATGTTTGGCTGCACGACGTCGATCCGTATAGTGCTTGCTTGCAAGCTGTTTCCGAGTTACCCTTTGCTTGACGGCTTGAAGCTCCACGCCTCCGACCTCAGGAACACTTCCAGTCGGTCCTGCAGCGAGATCGAGTCTGGTCCTTGGGTGACGGCCGTGTAGGAGAACAGCAGGTTTCTGACCCGTAGTTGCATGCGGGGTGCAGCGGTAGATCCCAAGGTACTCTGTGACAGCCTCCTTTAGTGGGCGGTGTTCCTCCAGACACACCTGAACGTAGTCCTTTAACACACGATTAAACCGTTCCACTTGTCCATTTGACTGTGGATGATAGACTGCCGAGAATGTGTGGTGGATACCTCTATTGCGCAAGAATTCTTCAAACTCGACGGATGTAAATTGTGGCCCATGGTCACTCACTATCTCCTTCGGATAGCCTTCACGGCTAAATATACTCCGCAAAAAGGACATGGTCGTCGCTGAAGTGACGTTGGAGGTGAACCCTACTTCTGGCCACTTGCTGAAGTAGTCTACTAAAGTAATGGCAAAACGACAGTCCTGAGGAGCCCTTGCGAAAGGACCAACGATGTCGATGCCTATCTTCTCCCACGGTGCTGAAGGAAATGGTACCGGCTGCATTAGCGGCACAACTGGCTTTGCTGATTTGTCAACAGACTGACAAACGGCACAAGACTTGATCAGCTGTTCGACGTGCTTGTTCATGCCAGGCCACCAGTATTTTTCTCGGAGTCGTTGCTTTGTACGCGTGATGCCTGGGTGTGATTCATGGGCGATATCCAGAAGTCTGCTCACCAACGAAGAAGGTACCACGAACTGTTCCCCTCGGAGCAGCAGGTCATTCATCACTGACAGTTCGTCCCGAACCCTGTAGAAAGGCATTGCTTCTGGAGGCAGCGTCTTGGCTGATGGCCACCTGGACGTTGTCCACTGCATCACTTGGCAAAGTACGGAATCCTGCGCAGTTGCAGTTACGAATTCCTCGTGAGTTAAGCATGAAGAAACAAAGCAAACAGCATCTTCCGGCTCCGGACGGGCTCCATACTTCTCCTGCGGTAACCGGGAAAGGGCATCTGCGACAGTGTTTTCAGTGCCCTTCTTGTATTCTATTGTGTAGTTGTATGCCAGCAGTCTGGCATGCCATCTGGCAATCCTGAAAGGTTGACGGCCCGCTCCATTTGCACCGAGCAGCGTCACCAGTGCCTGATGGTCTGTACGTAACGTGAAGTGCCTGCCCCAAAGGTACCTTTTCCAGTGCTCACATGCCCACATGCAGGCTAGTGCTTCCAGTTCGCCTACAGAGTACTTGGCTTCAGCCGGTGTTAGGCGCCTTGATGCAAAAGCGATGGTATGCAAGTCATCACCCTTCTGTTGCTGGAGTACAGCTCCTATGCCAATGCCAGAAGCATCTGTTGTAACCACTATTTCCAGAGCAGGGTCAAAAAGCTGTAAGCAGTTACTTGCCAAGAGGAGCTTCAGCTGGTCAAAACAGGCTTGCCTTTCCGGCGTCCAAGTGAAACCTACTCCCTTCCGTAGGAGCTGTCGTAGAGGCTCAACGAGTTCAGCATAGTGCGGTATGAATTTTGCATAATACCCAACCATGCCAAGGAAAGAGCGCAATGTTGCTACATTTGTGGGGACTGGAACTGTCTGGATGGCCTCTACATTGCTCACAAGTGGGCGAACCCCTTCTTCGGTCACTCTGTGACCCAAAATGTCAAGCTCCTTCACTCCAAAAATGCACTTTTCATTCAGTTTTAGCCCAGCATGGGCAATGCACTTCAAAACCTGCCGAAGGCAGGCGTCGTGCTCTTCCTTTGTGCACCCAAAAACAACAATGTCGTCAATGTAGCAGAGAGTATTTCTGCAGCCTTGTAAGATTGTAGTCATCATTCTCTGGAAAGCAGCTGGTGCCGAAGCGAGTCCAAAACAGACACGCTTGTACCTGTACAGCCCATGCTCTGTGATGAAAGCAGTCAGGTCCCTGCTGTCTGGGCTAAGAGTCAATTGATGATAGGCCGAGGCCAAATCCAGTCTCGAAAAGAACTTTGCACCATGCAGCTTGTGTAGCAACTCTTCAGTGTGGGGCAGGGGAAAGGAGTCCACAATGATTGCTTTGTTAGGTTCCCGCAGGTCTACACATATCCTAATTTTTCCGTTCTTTTTCTTCGTTACAACTATTGGGGAGACCCAAGGGGAACTGTCAATTTTCTCAATCACATCTGCCTGTTCTAGCCGATTCAGTTCAGCTTCCACAGATTCCTTCACCGCAAACGGCAAGCGTCGTAGTTTAGCGCTTACAGGAGCAACATCCTTGCGTATCTTGACTTTATGCACGAAGCCCTTTGCAAGACCCAAATTTCCCGTCAAACAGGTCAGAGAACTGGGATAGCAGATCAGGAGAGAGCCCTTCGGGTTTACAAGAAGTGTGGAAGCAGCTCAGTGACGTACCATTTATCTGTAGTTGCAGTGTGTTGATGGCGTCGATGCCCAGGAGATTTGTGCCTTGTGGTACCACGTAGAAAATGAGTTGAGCATGCCGGTTCCGATACTGGACTGGAGTGGCGAAGCATCCTTGAATGTTGATTTTTCTGCGTGAAAAATCGAGCAACGTCGCCGATGTTGGCTGGAGTGGTGGTGGAGGCCTCAGTTTGCTGTACGTGTCAGCAGCAAGAATTGAAACTGCAGAACCCGTGTCCACGAGGAAATCGACGAGAGTTTCTTGAACCTGTACTTGTATGCGCACTCCGGTGCTCTGTTCCCCGTTAAGTTGCAGTACGCTGAGAGCTGTTGGATCGCGGTGCTGGACTTCTTGAACAGCGAGGGACTCCTTGCTACGCTTCTCGCTACGACAACTCTCTCGAAATGGCCTACCTTGCCACAGTTGTTGCATGTCTTGTTCCTTGCTTTGCAATTACTAGAATTGGCTAAGTGTTTCGCAGAGCCGCAGCGAAAACAAGTCCTACTATTTTGTCCCGACGAGGCACGTTCGGCTGGCCCTGGCGACGAACGCTTATCCACTTTTTGCACGTACCCTGCAGGGCTAGCTGATGACACCTCCTTGGAATATTTTGCAGCTTCTTCGATACTTCGAGCAATTGTGAGGCCCTGTCCAACGTCAATGAGGAGCCTTCCAAAAGTAGCCGCTCCCGAAGTACGGTGTTGCTCGTCTTGGCGACGAGTTGGTCGCGTATGAACTCGTCGGCCCTGTCATTAAAGGCGCAGGAAAGTGAAAGTTCTCTCAGCGAAGAAACGAACATGTCCGCGGTCTCACCCCGGCAACTGAACGCGTTGACCAAACCGCTGGCGTTCAATGACAACGTTAGTACTTGCTGCGTAGTAGGCCTCGAGCGTCTGTAGAGCAGTCTTGAATTCGTCCTCGGTCCTCCGTAGGTTGCTTCTCTGGTAGCGTGTAGTAAATTCGTTGACCCTCGACCCCCAGGCAATGTAGAAGAAGCGCCTTGCGGCCGTGCTGGCAGGTACGCGTCGCTTGCCGACGCTACGAGGTAGTTTTCGAACATTCGACGCCATTGCGTCCACAGTATGGCGGGCTTTCCCGGCGTCGGTAGAAACGGCGGCGGCGGCGTCAGTGCAATTGAAGAAGATTGCAGTATGCCGTACTTGAGTAGTGACGTGGCGTTCCGCCCGCAGCCGAAAAGGGTTACCTTGTCGCCATTATGTTGTATCCGCCGCGCACCATACGTGGCAGAGAGACGCAGACGCTACCACGTACCCACGGAAAAAGAGCCTTTATTCTTTTTACACGATATTTATAACCGGGCTTGCGGTTGCTGATGATGATGGTGGAATTTGGCCACCTTAGCATTGTGCGCCACCTGGGTGGCATGAACTGAACTACATTACACAACAGAGTACTGACACGAAATGTCAAAGCTGAGATCCGCTCTAGCAGTCAAGTACAACGACAACACAAATAGGTGTCTGGGCATGGCACATACCCACGTGGGGGATTGGCCAGGAATCGGGCGTGAGAAGGGCTAATGCACCCGCTTAAAGGAGTACTGACACGAAATTTCAAAGCTGAGATCCGCTCTAGCAATCAAGTGCAACGACAACACAAATAGGTGTCTGTGAATAAATGCATCTTTCTTTCTTTGTAGTTGTGTGTGTGTGTGTGATCTCTCTTTCGCGAACATTACCGAACCGCGCAAATTCAACTCATGCATTCGCACTTTCACATTCTTCCCCTCGGGGAAATGCGGGGAAATTTTTTACTCTGTTACCTCGCTTCCCGTTAAGCCGCGCTGGTTAGGCCGACACGAATACGACACCACGGTGACGCCGACTTCGGAGTTGGCAGACCGCATTGTCACACGACGCCGACGGTGACACGAACACGTCGGCCGATCGAAAGGTCGTGTGGTGTGACTGGCGCGCTGGCCGAAGACGCTGAAAAAACGATCGTCCGTCGGGAATTGATCGAGAAGCGAAACCTGCGCCCCAACAAAATTCGTGCCGTAATAAATGTGTCTCTTTTTTGTTAGTTCCTAGAGTGCAATAAACGTAATGAGGTCCATAAAGTTGATACAGCGCAATACTAGCTCTACTGGCATCCATCTTTTGGCTTACGACGTTTCGACCGTTTGCTTTGGCGACCATTCGTTTCCCGGAGTTGCAAACTGCATATTCGGTCACGACAAGCAACGCTTGTACAAAGTATAAGCTCAGTTAAGAGTAGCAGAAGAGTTACGGTGGTTTTATTAGGTAATAAAGAATCAGTATCTACCCACGTTCTTAGCGTAAAGCGTAAGACAAAAGCACTGCGAGCACTATTCCCGCAGGACGAAATCGCAGTCGCAGCCGAAACCGGGCAGTTGCTGGAGATCAGCTATGTTCAGGACTTCGTCGAACCTTACTGCGCAACTGTTACTGAAGAAATGTTCAGTTAACCAGCAGAATCCTTGAAATCAAGCAGAAAAGAGTGATACGACTTTGTATACAGGAATTATGGCGTAGCTGCCCATTTTGTCATGGCACAGTGGGCTAACGCCTCACGCTCACTCGAGCAACGGCACGGGTTCAAATTTCGGCTGGGTATTTTTCTTTGTTTTTGTTTGCGCAGCTGCTCAAGTGGCATGCTTTGCGTATCGTATAGGGAGTATTTATGAGCCGCGGCGCGCATTGCATTGTGGGGCCATCCGCCATTTTGAAGTTCGTCCGGTTGGCGTTCGTTGTGCCGACGCTGGTCAGTTGGCAAGCCTCCCCGTTCTGCGAGTTGGCTGCCCGAAATAGTGATGGTGCATTGCGCGATCGTCGGCTGCAATAGCCGTACGCAAACAAAGGCGCAAAAGCAGAAAAGCTGGAAAGAAAACCCTGGTTTCTTTAAAGTTCCGAAAGTGCGCCGAAACGAATGCCAGAAGACGCAGACGCTGTCAGAAGAGCGGCGCCGCGAGTGGATTGCTCGCATCATCCGGACCGGTATCGCCGCAGACCCTGACAAGTACCGCGTCTGTTCCCGGCATTTTGTGTCAGGTATGTACACCACTTAGACTGACCTAAGGGGCAATTTCTAGGTATGAAAAGAAAAAAAAAGAGCGGCGCAATGTAGAGCTTCGCGATGGTGAAAAATGTAGCTGCCGGATCGCTGTCCGCGTTCTAAGCAAAAAAATAAAGAATGAAATTCCGGGGTGCGATTGAAGAGCACAGACCAGGCGACCCGGCAGCTGGAATCATTGGCGCTGCGCCTAGTAAACGGAAAACCCTAGGCCAACGCCGGGCCCGCGTCGCGGCGCTTGAAAACTGTCGTTCTTCCTGCGCGCGCACGAGCAGCAAATGTTGAATAGGTCACGTGTACTACGACCTCGAAGGCATGCGCATCAGCTCCAAGATTGTCCGGAAGGTGTTCGTGACATACTACATTCAGTAAGTGCTACATACTACATTCAGTAAGTAACTGTCTAGTCGTAAGCCTAGAAAGCAAATGACACGTTGGCAATAACACCGCAACATGTGCGTGTACATACACGCAACCAATTTTTGCTCATAGTCAGCGTTCATAAATTTACGATAACTACTACACACCATGCAATCCAAAACCTGTTTTGTTTCCACCTGCGCTGTTTTTAATTGTGTTCTAACTCGTTTGACGACAGGCTCACCATCTGCTCTTTTTGACCGGTGCAACCCTGACTGGTCTCCGACCCTCCACCTTGGGTACGCTACCAGCGAGAGGGAAGGCGATAGGTTCAGGAGAATGAAGGAGCGGCAGGCAAGATGCCTACAGGAGTCAACAAATGGTGAGACTACTTTCAGCCCTTAATCAGAGATTGGTTCTAATGCACACCAAAACTTTTACATTTGAATGTTGCAGCTCCCGAAGACGATGCTATGGGGTCTGATGCCTCAGCAAGCGCAGCAGCGTCAGACCTGCGTGGTAAGTTTTCCTTTTGTGAACAAAAATTTTAGCTATGGGCCGGGCACTTGTGCTTGGAACGCTTGTTCTCACTTATGAGTTCTGCATGGAAACATGGTTCTGCTCAGCACCACAGTAAAAAGAACCTTGCACACTGCAGCTATGTACTTACAATGTTTTTCTTGTTTTATTTATTCACAGAAGTCTCGTGCCAGACAGACATTACTGGCTCTGACATTGACAAGTTGCAAACGGACGTGGTGAACATCTGGAACGAACTCGCCACATCTGAAAAAAACCTCGCCGCAACACGGTTCACAGAAGACGCCCTGAGAGAAGACAATGAAAAAGTGGCGTTTTACACAGGGCTGCCTTTTCTCTCAGTGTTGTCCCTGTTCACGCTCTTGAAGGACTACGTCCCACATTCGCACAGGAATGCCCTCACGCAGTTTGAGGAAATGATGCTGTTCTTAGTCAGGTTGAGGCTTGGGAGCACACTCCAAGATCTTGCGTACCGTTTCAGCGTATCACAGCCCACAGCCTCGAGAATTTTCGAAAAGTGGCTTGACGTGTGCTTCGACCGCCTGAGTTCTTTCGTGGATTGGCCGGAGAAGGAGGACGTAACGAGAAGCATGCCAATTGCATTTGTAGAAAACTTTGGACTAAAAGTGCGCGTCATCCTTGACTGCTTCGAAATTTTCATTGATCGGCCCAGTTCAATGCAGCCACGTGCAGAAACATGGTCCCAGTATAAACATCACAATACCGTGAAATTCCTGGTGGCAATTTGTCCCCAGGGAGCTGTCACGTGCATTTCGCAGGCTTTTGGTGGGCGTGCAAGTGATAAATTCATCACGGAAGAGTGTGATGTCCTTCGGCTCATATTGTGCTTGCCGACAGGGGTTTTTTGATAGAGGAGAGTGTTGGCATGTGTTGTGCCACACTGGCAATGCCTAATTTTACCAGAGGCAAGCGGCAACTGTCGAGCTCGGAGGTGGAGCGAACGAGAGAGATAGCCAATGTGCGTATTCATGTCGAGAGGGTCATTGGAATGGTTAGAAATAAGTACACACTACTAAAAGGAAGCTTGCCTGTAGAGGTACTGAGGACAAATGACAGCAAGGAGTGCCAAATCGACAAAATTCTCAGGGTGTGCTGTGGACTGACCAACATCTGTAATTCAGTTGTGCCACTGGAGTAGTCTTTTTAGTGGCTGAGTCTCGACTGAAAGACTTTTTTTATATGCTAGATTTCGTAAACCCTTTGCTCGATCATTGATTGATTATGAAATTTAATGTGCCAACGCTACACAGGCTATGAGGTGCATCATAGTAGAGGGCTTTAGATTAATTTTGACCACCTGGGGATCTTTAATGCGCCCTGAAATCTCGAACACATGGTTCTTCGCTTTCTGCCTCCACCAGAAAAGCGTCTGCCGCGACCAGGAATCGAGCCCACATTCGTGTGCTCAACAGCACGCCTTAGCCACTGAGCCACCGTGGCAGGTCTTTTCTCGATCATGTCTGCACCTATGCAACATGAAGTCGAAGTTATGGGAGCACATGTGCAACTTAACTAATCCAACACTGCCCACTGCTTTGCCTTCGTACTTTAGAGTAAAAAACTGGCCGAAAGTTAGCATTGTATCAATGTCGTGAGAATGTGCAGCATGACAACACTGCACATGCACAGTGTTTTCTGGTTGAACTTGGAACATTTCACTGTATGAGCTGCTTTTTAAAGTGAAGCTTTAGTGTCCTCAGTGATGCCATTGTGTGCCAATATGCCCTGCAGGAAAGCCAACTTCCTCTGGAGATGATGGTGAATGATCATGGGTGAAGTGAAAGAAAAAAAATTCCGGGCCATCCCCACTAACTTGAAACCTGGGGAGGGGCGAAGCATGCAGTGTATTCAAAGACTGCAAGTCTCTCTTGCCACGTGACACGTGCTGATTGGGCGCTGGAGAAGCAATTGCGCTCTTGCTGAGGCGGTGGCACCCTGTCTTGCGTTGAACCGGATTTAATCAATTAAACGATACAGACTGGCGGTAAATTGTCTTCGTGTCATGCCGCAGCATGCTGAAAAGTACTGCGACGTGTCTGAAAATGAGTGTCCTGGTGTTCTAAAGCCAGGAGTTGGAAAACGAGTGCTGTTGGGGTGCTTCAACCCTAAAATTCTTCCTGTGGCTGGAATTGAACTTGGGTCCTTTGCGTTATGAAGCCGGCGTCTATCCAATTGCTCCTTTTCGACATGGTTGAACCGGATGCCAAGCAGAAGGTACCAATTCACACTGTACGCCCCAAATCCAAACATTAGGTCAACGGAGCGCACACTCGAGAGTAGCTGTGGGTATTCTAGACAAGTGGTGCGTACCTCCAGAGTAGCACATACCTGCAGTGTGGGATTGGCTGGCCAAAGAATCGATCACAAGAAAGCTTCGCATTCAGCCATCGTCGTTATTAGACGGAGGGGTGCATTTAATTTTGCTGCCCGTCATACTGCCTTGTTTAGCTCCCTGTCACAAAATTGTATTATATTAACATGAACTGTGTTTCGTTTGTCACCATGTGTAAGGCTATGTTGTTGATTCGCCAATGAATAAATTTTTTCTTTGTTGCACTGTTCATTTTCCAAGTTTTGTTTGGAACAAAACTTTCAAAACCATTTTCAAAGGCAGCAGAAACAGCGGAATGGACGGGACAAGGAAGGACATCAGGATAATGTGCAGTATCCCACATCATCTTGTTTCTGCTGTCTTTGAAAATGTACCAAACAGCCCGTTGTGAAATCACTGCTGCTTTTTGAGAGACCTTGATCTCAGTTGGCACCATCACAGACAATCATCTTTTCTCTTCGGGCACTTTGCATATACAAAGTATCACAAAGGTTGTGCATCACAGCTCGTACTGGTGAATTGTCTCCAAACGGCTGCTGGCTTAGTTCAGACAAGGCGAACTACCACTTCATTCCTACTGCTTCGTTCGGAACAAAACTGGCAAAACCACTGCCGCTTTTGGGAGCCCTTTTCAGTCCTATGCACGTGAAGTGGAACCACTTGATCTCGCAGTCGGCACTATCACAGGCGATCATCTTTCCCTCTTCGGGCCATTTACATACACAGAAAGTGTCAGACGTGCCATGCACCGCAGCTTGTACTGGCGAATCGACTCCAACACCTGCTTGCTTGCTTCAGCCTCTCCACTTGCAGTTGAAGGCCCTTCGGCAACTTGTGCAGCAGCTTGTTTTGAAATCGCAGTGTTTTGGGGATTTTCAGTGAGCCGTCGAGCTACCAGCTCTGGCAACAAAACGTTCTGAAAAAAATGTTCTTGCTGTGTCCACAAGTGGCAAAATAAAAATTGCAGTCTTGTTCAATTCTCTGGGATGTTGAATCTCCCGCTCATTCCAGAGCACGAAATCTGCGTACTTCACTTCACACACATACATCTGAGTTTGGACCTGAGAAAAGTACCGGTGGGTCACCTTCAGTTCCAGCGATCCCTCATTTGCAGTGACGCAGCTGTTCTGGTCGGCTAGCAAATCGGTCAGTTTAACATCTCTGGCGTTCCAGGGGCATTTCACTTCCACCATACCCGCGCCGCAGCAGTCACACTCACCAGCATATCTGTGTTGCAGCTAGAAACACGTTCTCTTTCGACACAGAGCCCAGCTTCTTTGAACGCGCATTGCAGTGGCACATCACCAGCAACCTTTTTGTACTTCTCCAGTGCCTCTGCTTCGTGTTCTCGGCCGTACCTTAGAGGAGGAGCCGAAACACTAATGCCCTGCGGGGCACAAATGCGCTTAACTAGACTCAATGATGGAGCACTCACACTTGTGTGGCAGACGTCGTACAAGGTGGATGCCGTAATCCGGCCTGCCCTGTACGCAAACCAGTTGACACTCAATGCCTGCTTTCTAGTCCTTTTTTCGATGGCTTGGCAGGCCCTTCCTACATTATCTCCAGCCTGGCAAAGATCTTGGCGCAGTGGTCGGCAAGTACAGGAAGACTCATTGTCGACAGTTTTCCTGTCGTAAAGAAGGCGGAGGTTGCCACCAGTACACGCCTAATCGCGGGGATGTACAGTTCACTGAACTTAGAGTTTGTGCGGCTGCTTCAGGTCGTAGACCCGACGAAATCAACTGTCCCAGAAACTCATCCTTTTCTTGCTTAGACAACGGGGGGTGCTGGGTGCCCTCGCTGGCGCTGGAGCCCTGGGTAGTACTTGGGGCGAACATGAAGGGCCGAGGTCATCCAGTCGACGTTTTTTCATGGCTGCCGACGCAAAGTCCATCTCGGCGACAAGCCGCACTTGGAGCTTCTTTATGTTGCGCCGGTAGCCAGCTGTTCTCTCCGTCCGTGCATGAATGCTCAGCACGTGTGCGCATGCCGCACTTGATGTAAATCATCAACGGCCGCGATGTGAGAACAGGCTTCTCCGTTACCCGCAAATGCACAGAACAGTGCGCCGCAACCACCTCGCCGTCCCGTTTCGCGCAAATCCACGCCCTTCAAGGGGGGGGGGCTCGTCAGGCTTGTGAATGATTGCCCTGAAACAGTAAAGGTAAAGAAGCAAGAGTTAAATGGTGCATATAAAATAACCATGAAATCACGAAGATCAAAACACTCACCTCAGTCACAACAATCACCGCGTCCTGACCGACTAGCTTCACCCACGGCTCATTAACCCAGCCGCTTGTAACATAGTTGTGAGCCTCGAGCGCTTTGTAGTTCTTGTGCTGCTTGCTCGTGATAAAACTTATCCTTAACACGAGAAAATCATGGATGTCCATCACCGGCGATGTGGGGCCAAAGGTCGGCGTTGAAGACACAGTCACGCGCGTCGAGTAAGAAGGGGTCGATGCCGCACACGCCAATTTTCGTTGCGTAGCGGGGCCCTATCATCCCTGGAGAGGCTAGCAACGTACTCTGACGTGTCACTGTAAGACACAGATTTCGCTGGCCATCGCAAGAACGACGGCCGCGAAAATGAACTGTGGAAAAACGATCAACCAACGAGACAACTGCCCTCCACCGAAGCGGCCAAAACACGACCGTCGCGGCGATGGCGATGCCACTGGGGAGAACTTCAAAATG
>CM023456.1:106141551-106158049 GCA_013339765.2 Haemaphysalis longicornis
GGTCTGAAACAACCTTGAAATGCAATGAAGAACTTCAGCTTTTCGTATTTGACTTGTATGTATACTTAACGAAAAGGCTAGAGCCGTACAGCACGGCTTAGAAAAATACGCAGCCAAGCTGAGCTAATAGGATGCAGGTTCGTTGCGTTTCGTCGTTCTTCTTTCGAATCAGGACGAGCCGTATATACCCCCACATGGGCTCAGTGCTTCTTTCACACGTCTGAGTGTCCAGGGTTATGAACATATAAGAAAGCTCTATGAGTGGATAAGGGGAGAAGTCTAACTATGAATTCGGCATGCAGGCAGAGGCTTAAATTGAGTTCAATGTCGGGTTGCTGACACAGCTGAATAGAGCTGATCGTCCACTTAAAAATGCGTTGTTTTCAGATTTGTTTATATGTCACTAGGAATTGCATAAAATACAGGCATCTCTCTCCTTCGTAAAATATTGTCTCAAAAGATCTACGCCCACGATGGCGGATAACGACTCGAACCTGGTAAATTCAAGTGACCTTCGCTTGGGATAGTAACTTAGTGCACGAGATAAACGGGGTAATGTATAGTTGCCCGCAAATGTAGGAGACTCGTAAAATTGAAATCGTGGCGTCTTGCTAAGGCTGGGTAGCTGGTATTATAAATGCCGGTGGCAACGTCACTATTTCCAACGCTGACGTGGGAATGTACTGCTGCGAAGCCGCGTTAAGGGAGGCGAACTACTGTTCCTTGGGTGTCATAGCTTGGTCTTTCTTTTCTGGCCAATTTACCTCAATACTCCTGCCCCATATTTCTCGGTTACATAACTCAAATGGCCCTGGCTACTGAGCGAAAAAACGAAGATGAAACTAACCTTTCGCCCTTGTGCTTTGTTGTAACATCTTTCTTAGTTACTAGAAAGGTATTAGAACAAAATATAGCATCGGGACGCAATGAGCAGCTATCGGATGCAAGTTTTTCTAAAGGAAATCCATTTAATTTTTCTCTGTCGAGGCCGTCTGTCTCACAGACCACGGGAGCGCTAACATCTTTCTGGCGGCACCAGATCAGGAAGCCTCGAAGGAACACGTCGAAGGAGCGGGAAACCCTCGCAATCTGTGCACCAACGGCAGAGCTTCCGGACGCCACCCCCACAATGCGTGCGGGCTCGAACGGAGACTTCGCATCTCTACTACATTCAAGCCTCGACGATTCCTACCGAACGGAGTTCTCGTCGCAGCTGACACCAGTGTCTCCGACCTCCGTCTTCACTCTGATGGCGCTGCTTACTGCCTTTCTTGTGGTGTCCGTGGCGGTGGTCTTGCTGCGTGCTGACTCCCGTGGCAACCTCTTGGCTCCCATAAAGCAACCTGGATTAAGAAAGGAAAGAAAAAGTGTAGACCTTTCTTTGAAGTTTTTTTATTAACTTAGCCCAGGCACACTATGAGAGGGACGAAAATAAAAACCGCCGCACCACGTCTGAAGAAAACGGCGCAATTATACATTGCTATACATTCACGAGACGGAGTTTCGAAGGCCATCGTGATTTTCGTGTCTTTGATTTTGCTTGAACTATATATCTGCCCTCCGCTTTTTTGATGGGCTGTTCAGACTGCGGACTAGAGTTCTGATCGTGTAGCTATACAGTAAGAGCCCCGTTGCTTCCATTATAAGGTAACCTATTGAAAAAAATTAATAACGTCGACTCTTTTAACGTGTCGGTGGGAATGGAATACTTGATGTGGGAGAATCTTTTATTTGATAGTTCTTACATAATAATACACTTGGGCTGCATTAGACTAGAACGTGTGACTAGAATGCAACCAACAATGAGCATTCCCCCCCTCCCCAAAAAAAACGCATTCGTTTTATACAGCACAGCCAAAAGTTCCGGAACGCTTCGGAGACCCGCAGGTGTCACACAGCGACATCCGCAAACACCGAGGTATAACTATGCAGTTACTTTGAAAAGCTTTATAGATGACCTTGGGGCGCTACCATTTTGGGACGCAACCACTTTGCAGGATTGTGCCAATTCACTTCGATGTTTGGGAATTTGAAGTTACGGTCGGTTTGTTGTTTGAATTCGCAGCAACTGTCTGCGTGAGTTCACTGTTCAACAAATGGAGCAGCCGACCTGCAACCAGTTACTAAGCTGCCATCAAACGGTTTTAATGACATCAACTTGTTCCTTAGCTGTCGCAGGCCCTTACGACACCGGGATGTTGCCCGCTAGCTTACCTGTGGCATAAATGTTCCTAACTAGTCTTTGGAAAACAATGGCAAGAAAAAAAAAGGAGCTGAACCTATCCTGTTAGCGGAATCTGCATCAGTCCTACGCCGAAGACTACATCGAATTCAAAATCATACCTTACAGCATGGTATCATTACGAGCTCAAGAGTGGTTGCCACTCCTACATTTGCAATTTTTTTAAAGATGTCGTTGATTGTAAGCCAACTACATCTGCTCAATTGTGTTCACCGCAAAATTCGCTGAAAGACGATAGTCTTCACCCACTTCTGCATGTAAATACCTTTCTTGTCTCCCGCTCCCGCCCCCCTCTCGCCCTTCATCTCCCATTTGGCTCCTCCCACAATATGCACGGGCAAGATTTGCTGAAGCCTGTTCAATTTTTGCGTGTTACAACGATCGCGCGCCATCACTGGATGGAACGTTCTTGTTACGGTTCAACTTAAAACACTGCCACGTGGTTTAAACTCGTCGCCTGCTCTCTCCGTAATTTTGCGTGGAAGTATTACTTTCAACGCGCCTTTTAGATGCGACGCATCTCATTCACTCGCCATGTCCCTCCATACGGCGTTGTCGTTGTCCGTCCACACCCCTCCCCCATTCTCCTCGCCGCGCGAGCTGCGCTCTCCGCCGCTCACCCCCTCTCCTCTCCGATAGCGAACACTCTCTCGTGAGGGGCATTGGATTGGATTGGATTTGATTGGATTTGGATTGGGATTGGATTGGATTAAAGTGGATTGTGTTGGATTGTGTTGCGTCATAGCCGCGCCACGTTGCGTCATAGCCGCGGCAGGGGGTTGACGGCACGTTCCACGCGATGGGAGAATTAACCTAACGGAAACAACAACGGAACCCCCTATGCGTCGCATCTACACAGGGGTTCCCGCGAGGGGAGGTGGGAGTAATTTTTTATTTTTTTTCTATCGCAAACACCAAGCGAACATTTAGTTTCAATAAAAGAGTACTGTAAGCCCCAGCTTTGTGTTGATGGTTTGCCTCAAGTATGCGTAATTTTGTCATCTTGCTTAATAATGTTGCAAGTCCGAAGTGTGTTTCAAGATATAGTGCTTTTGAAAAATTTTTCCAACGTAAACCTATCGTTCAGGTATTTATTTAACTATTGGTCGGAAGGCTGAATCGAGGGGTAAACAAACGTGTAAATGCGGGGGTCTCACAATCCCCTCAGTATCTGTCTTCTGTTCTTTGCTTTCGGGGCGGTGTTTGATGAGTATACTCCAAGGAGAGGCTTGCCACGGACGTGTTTTTGCGAAGTACTTCCTCGGTACACAGTTGCGCGTATTTATGCTTGGGATAGCTGTGAATCACAGGCCACAAGCTGAACGTATGCCGCCATTCTATAAGGGATCAGCACCTTTTAGGTGCGGAGTACCTTAGTACCGCACAATGTCCGTCCGCGTCCGTGCGCATGGCATTTACAATCGCAAAAAATCACACAGGCACCGGCAGGGTTCATGCCTGTGTCTGGTAGACCAGACAGAGTTAGTAACAGCCGTCTTACTTACTGGGCTACGAGCGTAAGTTAGTACCCGAGCGTCAAACGGCTTACTCCCTCGCCTGTAACGGTGCGGAGTACCTTAGCACCTCCCAATGTCCGTCTGCCTACATCCGTGCGCACACCACCATCGAGCTAAAATCACGCGAAAGTCGATTTGAGTCGTGAGTTGCAGTTTCATTTAAGGAATAATAAAGGTGCCACTCACGGCTCAGATCCAATGACGGTCGGGGCGCAAATCGGATATCACTCAGGGCGCAACTTAGATGTCATTTCGAGTCCCCGTACTCCGCACCCTCGCCATCATCCACGGAGTGGAGATGCTGCCTTTTTTTTATAGGCCCTTGTCATGGGCATGCCATAGAACAAATATTTCGCATCATCGGGTGGTGGACATTCATGGGCGCTCTTTTACTACCACTAGTGCCCGTTCTCGCAACAACGGAATGAGTACTTAGGCAAATTGGGGCACGCTGACCTCTTTATTCTTCCCTAGTCACTTCTGCGATTCCGTGTGGCGCCCGGATCGGGTGGTTCATCCGACCCGTCATAGACTTCCGAGCTGGGGTGTAACACGCTGCTCGGTGTGCCCCAATCGCCCATTCTTAGAAAATAACAAACATGTCCTGAAATGCATTGCGGTATGGTCATTCTGGCGTGTTGTGCACTGCGGATTTCGAGGCCTAGGAAAAGGGCGATACATAAATAAAACACACACTGTCCCAAAGGCCTCTTTGCGTGCCTGCTCATAGTTGCGAGTGTTTTGTGTTGTGGCGAAGCCACCGGGAAGCGGTCGTGAGTGGCTACCATCGTCGAGCTGTGTTTCCTATTCCAAGGCGCATGCGACAGGGAATTCTGTATTGCCTGTCGGAGGAGCTCTTCTTCTTTAGAGAGGAGGAGTTCCTCAGATGGTGGTCATCTGCTTCCGTTCCTGTGCAGGAAGGCCAAGTAGCCCTTACTTTCAAACCAGTTTGTCAAAGGTGATTCTCTTTGTGACATATATTCCATTTGTATATATTGTTACGTAGAGGAATACGTAAAAATGAAGTGTATTTCACAACACACAAAGAAGGGAGCACCGCGTTGGACCTAGCCCGAACCTCCTCTTCTTCTCACAGCTGAGCCCTAGCACATGTCCGCAATGCTTGGGGCTTGTACTAACATTTCGTTCTTTGGCTGACTGACACACTGTAACATAACCCCCGCGGCAAAAAGCGCCGTCTCGGTGCTTCCTAGGGCGATGTTGTGCGAGGGCGATGGTACGGCTTGAGGCGGGAAACGTGGACAATGTCTGTTTTGCCGCTGCCAGGGTGGTAAGTTGGCGAAGGGGCGGCTGGAGAGATTTCGTAGGTGACTGGGGTCACTTGACGGACCACATGGTAGGGTCCCGTGTAAGGGAACAGCAGTTTTTCAGAGAGCCCCACGCGGCGGGACGGCGACCACAGAAGAACAAGAGACCCAGGTGAGAACTGCAGGTCTCGGTGGCGGGAATCGTAAAGCGCCTTTTGGGAAAACTGCGATGAGCAGAGGCGAGAGCGGGCAACTTGTCGAGCATGGTCGGCACGGTCAACTGCGGCTCGGGCATATTTGGAAGTTGGAACTGAAGGCGGCAAGAGTGTCCAGTGACAAAACAGGCTCGCGACCGTAGAGCAGGTAAAAGGGAGAATATCCAGCGGTGTCGTGACGGGACGAATTGTACGCAAATGTAACGTACGGTAACGCCACGTCCCAATCACGATGGTCGTCGGAGACATACATTGAGAGCATGTCGGTAAGTGTTCTATTGAGTCTCTCAGTGAGACCATTCGTCTGAGGGTGGTAAGAAGTCGCGATCTTGTGTTGCGTTGAGGAAGCACGAAGAATATCGGCGACAACGCGAGACAAGAAATAGCGGCCCCGATCAGTAAGGAGCTGACGAGGAGCGCCATGATGAAGGATGACGTCTTGGAGAAGAAAATCGGCAACGTCAGAGGCACAGCTGGTGGGGAGGGAGAGCGCGTGTAATTGCTAACGTGTGGCGTAATCAGTGGCGACCGCGATCCACTTGTTGCCCGAAGGATACCGGGAAAGGACCAAGGAGATCGACGCCTACACGAAAAAATGGTTCGGTGGGTATGTCCACCGGTTGGAGAAGGCCTGCTGGGGATGTCGTAGGCTTTTTACGGCGTTGGCAGAGGTCGCAAGAGGCCACATAACGCCGTACAGAGCGATAAAGGCCTGGCCCAGAAGTAGCGACGACGCACACGGTCGTAGGTGTGGGAAACTCCGAGGTGGCCTGCAGTGGGTACGTCATGGAGTTGCTGGAGAACGTCCGAGCGCAGACGTTCAGGAAGGACCGGAAGCAACTCTGGACCCTCGGGGCGGATGTTGTAGCGATAGAGGATCCATTGCGTAACTTAAAGAGGCGCAGTGAAGGGTCATGGGAGCCAGAGTTGAGACGGTTCATAATTGCGCTGAGAGATGGATCGCGGCGCTGCTCGTCCCCAAGGCTTTACAAATCCGTTATTGCGAGCACACTACTTGGTTTCTCGAAACAGCAAGGTCGGGGTTGTCAACCGGGTAACGGGACAGGCAATCGGCGTCTTGATGCAAGCGGCCGGACTTATAAACTATGGTGTACGAATACTCCTGCAGACGCAGAGCCCAGCGACCTAGGCGTCCTGTAGGATCTTTCAGAGAAGAAAGCCAACAGAGCGCGTGGTGGTCGGTTATCACCGAAAAGGGGCGTCCATACAGATACGGGCGAAATTTTGCTACAGCCCACACCAGTGCCAAGCACTCCCTCTCCGTGATTGAGTAGTTCTGCTCAGCGGACGTCAGGAGGCGGCTGGCGTATGCAATAACACGGTCTCTACCGTTCTGTCGCTGAGCGAGGATAGCGCCAATGCCATGTCCGCTAGCGTCAGTCCGGACTTCGGTGGCGGCAGTGGGATCGAAGTGGGCCAGGATAGGTGAAGTGGTGAGAGCGGATATCAATTTAGCAAACGCTTCTGCTTGAGATGCACCCCAATGGAACTCAGCGTCCTTTTTAAGAAGGTCTGTCAGAGGGCGCGCAATGTCAGCAAACCCCCGTATAAAACGCCGGAAGTACGAGCATAGGCCAATAAAACTGCGGACGTCCTTGGATGAGCGAGGCTCGGGGAATTGCTTGACTGCGCGTACTTTGTCAGGGTCGGGTTGAACCCCGTTATTGCCAACAAGATGGCCAAGGATGGTTATCTGGCGGCGGCCAAAGCGACATTTTTTTTAGTTCAGCTGGAGGCCCGCACGTCGAAATATTATGAGGATGTCTGAAAGGTGCTGAAGATGCGTTTCAAAAGAGGGTGAAAAAACTATCACATCGTCCAGGTAGCATAAGCATGTTGACCACTTGAAACCGCGAAGAAGAGAGTCCATCATTCGCTCGAACGTTGCGGGAGCATTGCATAGTCCGAACGGCATTACTTTGAACTGGTAAAGGCCGTCTGGTGTGACGAAAGCGGTCTTCTCTCGGTCCAACTCATCAACAGCTATCTGCCAGTAGCCAGATCGAAGGTCAATAGAAGAGAAATATTTAGCACCGTGTAAAGAGTCGAGAGCATCGTCAATCCTGGGTAGGGGGTAGACGTCTTTTTTGTAATATGATTAAGGTGCCGGTAATCAACGCAGAATCGCCAGGTGCCGTCTTTCTTTTTTCCAGCACCACTGGTGAGGCCCAGGGGCTGCATGAAGGCTCGATAATATCCTTGGAGAGCATCTTGTCAACTTCGGCTTGGATGACGTCCCGTTCAGCGCGAGATACCCGATACGGGCGCCTGTGGATGGGGATGGCGTCACCGGTGTCGATTCGATGAGTCACGAGGCTAGTTCGACCCAGCACTGGATTGTCCAAGTCGAAGATGTCACCATACGAAGCCAAGAGCTCACGCAGAAGGTGTACCTGGGGAAAGGTCAGGGCTAATCATAGCGTCGAATTGAGTGGTGGGCGGAGGTGTAGCGGACGAAGTGGGCGGATGGGATATGGGGTTTACGGTAAAAGCAGAAATATGGAAATCGGAGACCGGACAAACAGTAGCGACAGTCATTACTTGCGGAAGAACTGGGTGTGGAATGCGAAGTTCAGGAAAGGCAAGGAGACGTGGTTCTGCTGTATGGAGACAATAGTATGGGGAAGGGCGACGTTTCGGGTGAGTAGAACGTCAAGGACGGGCGCAACGACGTAGTCTCCATCGGGGACGGGCATGCTTGAAGAGAGAGGGACATAAGTAGCGGCTTGAGGCGGCAGGCGAACGTGCTCATCAGAGCGTAAGTGGAGGAAAGGTGGGGCGTGGTCGTCGGAGGAAAGTGGGAGCTCAAGTCGAAGCAGACCCGTCGAACAGTCGATTAGGGCGGAATGGTCTGAGAGGAAATCACGGCCGAGAATGACGTCATGAGGGCATTTGTCCAGAACAAAGAACATAACAGTGACGGGGTGGCCAGCTATGCTCACTCGGGCGGTGCACATACCCGCGACAGCCGAAGTTCCTCCGTCAGCAACGCGAACGTGCGAAAGGGCAGGGGTGAGTACCTTGCGGAGGCGAGAGCGCAGCTGTGCACTCATGACGGAGATGTGGGCACCAGTGTCGATTAGGGCATTAACAGGGACGCCATCAATTTCAACTGCTAGCAAATTGTCTTCAGTCGGCAACGTCAAGAGAGGGTTTGCGGGGTCGGTCGTTGATGCAGCGTCACCTCCGGGAGCTGCATCAGCTAGTTTCCCGGAGATGAATGGCGGAAGTGGTGCGACGAAAGTCGACGAGGTTTCGGAGAGCGACACGGGCGACGGCGTTGGGAGGTTGTACTCTCCGGTGGAGCATCTGCTGGTAATTGGGTCTCAAGGTGGGGCTGCGAGCGATAGTAGGTTGGGCGGTGTCCATCGTTGCGGCGGGAGTCGTCCCAAAAGGTACTCCTGGAGGACCAGCGGTTCCGACAGTAGCGCGCGCGCGTGCCCAACACGCCTGCACGTGAAACAAATCGGCCTGTCATCCGGAGTTCTCCATTCAGCGGGGTTTCGATAACGCGTAGGGCCATGAACATTGCGTCATCTGGGCGGGAAATTACTGCGGTGGAGAAAAGGAGTTACGGCGAATACTGGTAATTTCGTCACGAACGACAGCTTGAATCAGCGAAATGGCTGGAACAGGGCTGGTGACGGCATGGGGCATAGTTTCGGCAGGAGCTGTCGCTTCAAGTTCTCGGCGTACTATCTTTTGGACGGTGTGCTCTAGGGCGTCGCGGTAAGAAGGCGCGGGCGAAAACGACTGAGGGGCTGGTGCGTCAAGAAGAAGTAGCAGCGGTGTTGGGCAGCCGTTGGAACTGCTGCGTGATGCGCCGACTCTTGGCTTGCTCGAAGCGCCGGCATTCTTTCAGGATAGCATCGACTGTCGTACAGTCCTTGCATATTAGCAAGTGAAAGGCGTCGTCAGCTATTCCTTTGAGCACATGCCCGACCTTGTCCTGCTCGTTCATGCTCGCATCGACCTTACGGCAGAGAGCCAGAACGTCGTGGATGTAGGCGACGTACGGCTCGGTCGACGTTTGGGCACGGGAGGCAAGTTCACTTTTTGCGCGTAACTGGTGGGCGACAGGGTTGCCGAACTCTTCCAAAAGCTTGGCTTTACAATCGTCCCAGCTGGTGAGCGTGGATTCATTCGTCTCATACCAAGTGAGGGCCGTACCTCTGAAGCAGCAGAAGGGAGGTTGGCAAGCATGATAGTGGGGTCCCAACGGTTGTGGGTGCTGATCCGCTCGTAGTGCTTGATCCAATCTTCGACGTCGACGTTGTCAGTGCCGGTGAAGAAACCAGGCTCGCGGGGCTGAGTAACGACGACCAGCGGAGTCGCCGACTCGCTGGGCGGAGCCATGGTGGCAGGGTGAATATGACGCCCGCTGCGAGTAACGTGATGAATGGTCACGAAGCCTCGAGGATTTGAGCGGCCAAGACGAGAGGTAAGGATGTCGGGCAACCTCCACCAAGATGTTACGGAGGAATACGTGAAAATGAAGGTGTATTTCACACACACAAGAAGCGAGCACCGCGTTGGACCTAGCCCGAACCTCTTCTTCCTCCCAGCTGAGCCCAGCAATGTCCGCAATGCTTGGGGCTATGTACTAACATTTCGTTCTTTGGCTACTGACACACTGTAACAATATCTATGTATGTTGTTGTATAGTTGTACTATAGCATCCCCCCCCCCACTGCACCTAGCTAACGTGATTGTGCTGCTAATTGTCAGTGTCTGTATGTACCTGTAGGCACTGTCTCTCGGTCTGTGCCCTGTGCTTGTAGTGTAAGGTTTTGTGCTATTGTCAAATAAACATTTAATAAAATACAGCCAGACAACAAAATTTTAGCGTTTACCTGGTCCAAGAGAGATTTTCGCCTTTAATAACAACGTAGGGAAGTTCCAGGTATTTGGCCTTAATGTGGCATCGCGTCAGCACTCTGCCGCCGGCAGATCGATTGAATATGATGGAATGCGTGTTCTTTCTTAACGCCTGGCCTCAGGCAACGGTTGGAATCAAAGCGTTCGTCCAAGATAATCACCTTTGTGAACGTGTTTTGCTCCCTTACCTTATCAGCGCCAGAAGGACAGAAAAAAAAAGACAATTTCCTGACTCCATCGTCCGTATCCGTGATTCTATAAAAAATATAAAGAAGTGGGAACAGCTGAAAGTTAGATCAGCGCAAGGCGCTGAACAACAAGCACGTACCAGCGGCTGCCGTAATAAAAGGAATGACATGCGCAGACGACCAATGTGGGGTTGTTGATTTAGTGTGCTTACTTGTAAAGAGGTAAATGCCTGGCGCGGTCAGTGCTAGCAACCAGGCAACGTCATCGGCACGTGCTGTGGAGAGTGGGAATTTGGGAATTGCTTTTTCTTATCATGTGCGGGGGCGCAAAGATATGATAAAGGAACCCGGAAACATTTCCCCGGTGACCGCGTCGCACGCGTGCATTGGTCGATGTCGTTCATTCGTATACGCCAGCGCAGCTGTTGTCGGCAGGTTGCACCCTATGAGAAACGCTAAGGGCGACATCTCCAATTCCCCTTGTGTTTATGTTTTTTTTTATTTATTAATTAATTTTACCCTCGGGGCATGCAGCATTGTAGAGGGGAGGGGCTTACATAGATGAGCAAAAAAAAAATTCAAAAGCACGCGAGAAGTGCTAAACGATTGTGCACTCAAAATACAATAATGTCCCCCCCCCCTCCCCCCCAAAAAAAAGAAAGAAAGCGGGGTGGATTAAGCGCAGCAGACGCAGCCATAAACACAGTCAGACTCGGAGGAAAGCAAGAACAAACGGTAAATGCACTTCATTGGCTGTTAAAGAGCAACATATATCTACACAGAAATGACGGATCGATACAAGCATACAATACACCAAAAAAGAAAGATTAAACCACAAGAAAAAAAACACTGATTACTAAGAAGCCTAAGAGAAAAACAAACAAAAAAACTCCAACAAAATTCAATTTCACAATGCTTCCCGAAAACGGTCAGGGTTAACAATGCAAGCCAATAAGGGGGGCAGGTAGTTACACTCGCGGCAAGTTTTCGGCAAAACTGAGTGAGAGTAGGGAACAGTACATTTTGGTGCGGGATGTGAACTTTGGGACGATGGTCAAGGCGTTCAGATATAAAACGTGCCGGTTGTATCCAGCGTGATTTGAGTACATGGTTATTGTGATAGGCTTTCTGAAATAGGCACAGACGGGACAGTTTTCTACGTGTAGCGAGGGGAGTTAGGTTCGCACTGGGTTTCACAGAACTTACACTGGCCGTACGATGATAGTTAGTGACAAATCTCATTGAACGGTTTTCTACAGCTTCAGCTTGGTTAGTTAGAGTCGTATAGCCAGGATCCCAAGTTGACGAAGCATACTCGAGTGTGGGGTGCACGTAATTAACATGTAACGGCTTCTTGATAAAAGAAGGTGCTAAGGAAAAAATTCGCTTTAAATATCTAGGTTAGCCTTAGATGTTATAATATCAATATTTCGAGACCCGCACAGGTTGTTACGTGCACACCAAGGTATTTATACTCGACTAGGGACTCTAATGGGGTACTCTTTAAAAAATAGCCAAGACAAGTTAATTCATTAAAGGATACCATCATCACTTTACATCACGGTGTAAAACTATTCTTACACCGTGCGTTACATTTAGTTATGTTAAGCTCCATGAAGCAAAGTTTACACCAATTAGAAATATTATTAAGCTCAGATTGCAGGCATTCAACGACAAAGCAATTCGAAATTTTATGGTAATGCGCACAATCATCAGCGAAGAGGCAAATATGAAAAGAAACATTGCTAGGCAATCGGTACTGCATATAAGAAAAATAATGGTCCTAGGACAGAGCCCTGAGGTACTACACCTGAAAGCACAGGTACCTCCGGGGAGTTAGTTTGATTGGCGTGCACAAACTGCGTTTGGTTAGAAAGAAATACTTCTATCCATTCTAAGACTCTGGGATCACTTTTCATATTACGTAATTTCAATAAGAGACGTTTATCATTAACTTCATCGAACGCTCTGGAAAAAAAAAACGGTCAGTTACAAAAGAGAAGTCAAGAAATGCGCTGCACCTCGTAGGTAAACGTAATAAGTGCAGTTTCACAAGAGAAGTTTTTTCGAAAACTATGCTGGGAATTACGAAAAAAACTGATCGTCTTCAAGAAAGTTAACCAGACGAGTAAATAGTATGGGTTCCAGAATTTTAGAAGGAATATATGTAATGCAAATGGGACGGTATTTTGAAGGGTTAGGCGCGTCACCTGACATGTAGGGGGGAACCACCGTGCACGTCTTCCATCCCTTGGGCAAGTAACTCTCTTGGATAGATTCGGTGTAAATAAAATACAATGTAATTGCTCTGTATTCATTGGTATTCGAAGAAATTTAGAGTTAATGTTGTCAGGACCACAGGATGACGATCTTTTAGCTTGTATTTTATGGCTGCAATACAAGCAGAATCAGGAGTTAGTCGGACCATTTCCCCCGTCATGTCTACTACAAGAAAAATGTTACGATGCTGCTTCGGCTTCATTGTGCCCCAAAAACGTTTAGGGTTTGTTTTCAATAAAAAGGGCAAGGTATTGTTGAAAAATTTACTCTTAGCCGTTTCCAACCCTTTATCCTCGGACGATGCTTGTAGTTTATAGGCTGCGCAACACACCGAAATTGACGATTCTTTAGCAGCGCGGAAGAGCCTGGCTTTCTTATTGGATAATCTTTTAAGATATCGCGTATACCAGGGAGCATTAGTGTTGCTGTACACATTCGTCAAACGTATGTATTTATTGGTTAATTTCAAAACGTTAAATCTGTAAGAGGACCACAAATCTTCAATTATTTGTTCATTGAAAGGTGGAAGCAAACTATTCATAAAGGTGCAAAGTTCAGCTTTTAAAGCCTCAAAGTTAGCTCAAATATAAGCTCTGATTAGTTTTACCCGCTTAGCTTTTCAATTCTCTTGTATCTATTCTTTTGTATGTATTACTCCTTCTTTCATATTTATTAACGTGAAGGCTTTAGGTCCCACATCAAACGCCATCAGGGACCGTAATTGTCTTCAGAAAATGCACGAATGCTACCAAAGCTGGCTGCCGATCTAACGATCTAAAGATGAAATAGGTACACCCGTTGTCAAAATTTTGTGGGCCAATCCTAAGCCTTCTCGACCCCAGAGAACTCAAAGAAATTGAATTAAATTTAAATGTGACAAAAAAAAATTAAGGCAGTAAGAAAGAAAGGTGTTTTATCTAGCTTTCCTGCATAAAAAAGTTTCACCCTCGCTCGGGACGTAAGCTTTTACATTGAATTTTTCGCACCTGCGCGTTTCCGGCTTGGTCCACAACATTTGTGACAAAGACTGTACATTGTGTTCTTGAGGGATTTAAACCCGGGTGGCCGGAGAAGCAGTCAAGTGCTCTATCCGCCGTGCTAGCCCGTCACCCTGCCAGAATGTAACAAAACGCGTGCGCCTTGACAGATGAACGTGGCGGCACGTGCGTAAAAGGGGTGCACGTGGAGGAGAGCTCTGACTGGGGGAAAAGTTGCGGCGTGAAGTTATACCTGCTCCGGTCCCTCTGCATGCGCTTTGATTTCTTTTTAAGTTCACTGAGCCTGCCTGTTTAAGTTCTTTGCGTCTAAAGATCACTTCCCCATTAGAACTGGATGATGCGAACCTTTTTCCCACTAGAAAGGAACACCTCCGGCCGTACACGTGCGCTAATTCCACTGTGTGCTGCCACCCTCCCCCCGGGTCCTACCTGTGCCGAGGAGGCTGTGCTTAGGAGGATTCGGGCGTGGGTGGCCTTAACTCCCGCCGTGACCCGCCAATGGCCTCACTTCCGAATTTGTTTTACAAACCCCGGTTGCCCAGTTTGTCGCCGCCGCAATGCAATAGCCGACAATCATCACCTGCTGTGGTCTTTCCTCGCCTTCCTCCCAACGAGACTGCGACATCTTGCGGCGGCGGGCCTCCTCGTAGACGAAGCATCGGCATACAACGCATGGGTACATGGGCGCCATTATCGTTCCCTGCTACACTTCATCGGCGAAACAAGCATTTTATGTACATCTAATCACCTTCCGTCGTCGTCAACTCGTGGCAAAGTAAATGTTCTAAAAAAAACAGCAGAAAGAGCCGCAAACACCCAATTTAGCTGTCAAAAAGTCTTGGATAATCACTACGCTCTCCCCTCCAAACACGAGAATTACGTGCTCGATGAATTGGTCCTTCTTCTCGTGCGTCATAAAAAAATAAGGAGAGGGGACACGCAAGGTCAGGAAGGAACCAGACAAGTGTTATTGAAAATGAAACCTAGGGTAAACACAGGACACCGAAGAAAACGACGGGACAAGCTGACACTAACAACTGAAAGAACAAGGCACTTGAACGCCTAGAAATACCTTCCGGCAACATCCCATTGGACCACAGATAACCGTAGGACGTCCTTTTTACAGCCGAACGTCCAAATCCCGCGCTCGACGTCTGGTGACGTACTTCGGATGTATTTTTCTGGGAAACGTGAACGTCCGTTCAATTTGGTGCGACGGACGTCCGAGCTACGTTTGTGCATGGACGTTTACTATGGTCCCATCAATACCGTCCACTGGACGCCCATCGTACGTCTGTATGGTTGAAGCAATATTCCTTCGATCATGTTTGTGACTTATCGTAATTAGCATCGCGTTTAATTATGTTATCTATATTCTTGCTGCCTGCAGCGGGGGCAAACAATTCGTAAGCTCAGAAACAATTGCAATAGCTGTAACCCTCGCGCCTTTCTGGTTCGCGCACAAGTAACTCGTTGCGGGCTGAACGAATTCAAAAAAATAACACAGCAGATCTCGTAAGTTTTAAAAACGGTTGGGTTGATATACAATGTTGTATTGTTTGATTTGCTGCTAATTAGGCTAAAAAGTATTTTTGGTGCGACTAGTTTTTTTTTTCCTTCTTTTGCGATGCAAAGCCAACACTGGTCAAGACACGTCAAGCCGTACAGCCATAGCCATTCGCTTTCGTGCGGCGACAATCCGTCGTGTGCGAGTCGTGAAGCGCCAACGAACTTCGATTATCTTGCAGAAAGAAACCCTGCTGCTTTCTTCTAGACATCTTTTTGCGTCCTCAACGAAAGGTAAGACATTTTTATAAGTGCCGGTGAGTGGGGAGAGGGCGAGGGAAATCGTCTTAGCTTTCCGTGTACTGCAAACGCCGTACCAGCCGTACGTTGAAGTTAGGCATGACTGGATTAGAGCGTTTTGAATGACAGTGTAAAAACGCGCCCAGGGAATCACCTTTTCTTCGCAAACATAGGCCCTTAAAGCTATCAACAGTACGTGCACGTACTCTCGTTGAAAGAAAGTCGTTGAGCATGCCCGCGTTCGCATACAGCCCGGCGCTACCTACGATGGGGTGTGCGCAGTGGGATTTTACGTTCACTCAGGTCTACGGAAAGGGTTGTAACAATTTTTACTGTGTGAGCTCGTTGCGGAGATGCGTTATGCATTGGCCTTGAGGTGAAATGTAGGCACCGTCACGAAACGTGTGGGAAGCCGTACGGTGAGTTTTAGGTATGGGGGTGATTTCACGACCCCAGAGGGGACGCGGCCGTATAGTGTTTACGCCGAGGTGCCCTTTAGTGTGGCTCATGCCGGCGAACGCGGTGAAGTAAACGCATTTTGCCGACGCGAGCATGGAGCGTGTACTAATATATATGCCGTGTTGCTATGCACTTGTAGACGCACGTATCAATACCGGCCGCGGTGTCTCAGTGGCTAAGCCGTAGTGCTGCCGCGCCCAAGGACACGGGGGTTCAATTTTCGCCGCGCGGCCGCTTTCTGATGGAGGCGAAAAGAGAAAACGCCCGTATGTACGACATTTAGCCGCACGTTAAAGATACCAGGTTGTCAAAATTCATCCGGCGCCCTCCACTACGGCGCGCACACCTCATATTGATAGACGCCGTCAAAGCGCGTAGGTGAAAAGCATGCATCGTATCGAAACGCACCTCACTGACTCTGCGAAGCTTGGAGTTGGGCTACTTGGTGATTAAAAATATTGAAAATGTGGGGGTAGGGGGGAGGCATTTAGCCTGGCCAATCAGGCTTTCGGTGGGCAAAGTTTACGTCCCTCCGCAGCTGCAGTCACCGTGTGAATGTATGGTGTATAAGGGCCATTCACACTTGCGACAGGAGCAACAAAAGTGGTGCTGATTTCTTTTCTGTT